>JAGDQP010013568.1:0-17720 GCA_022664845.1 Lepisma saccharinum
GTTTCACTTCGAATTTCAGTTGTTTTGATCCCTTGCTTTCTCTGTTCGCGATGCATAACTTTTCCCTTACTTTTGTGATCACTAATTGATGGTCGGTGTCACCTTCCGCTCCTCTGTACGACCTAACGTCCATTATGTTGGTGTGTCTTCGTCTGTCTACTAATACGTGATCGATCTGGTTGAGAGTTTTGCCGTCCGGAGATACCCATGTGTATTTGTGTATGTCTTTGTGTTGAAAGTACGTGCTCTTTACCAGTAAGTTTTTCGAAATCGCGAAAGTTATCAGTCTTTCTCCATTGTTGTTGGTCTTTTTGTGAAGACTGTATTTGCCTATAGTAGGTCTATATTTTTCTTCCTTCCCTACCTTTGCATTGAAATCACCCAACACAATTTTCGAATTATACTTCGGTAATTGGTCAAACAACCTTTCTAGCTCATCGTAGAATATATCTTTGTCGTTATCAGTAGCCACCTCGGTCGGAGCATAGACGTTTAATAAAACTGTGTTACCCCATCGAGTACGTATCGTAACGTACGATAGTCTTTCGTTTACGAACTCTATATTCTGAACCACCTGAAGGATACTATTCTTAATGAGGAACCCTGTTCCGAAATCGTGAGACTGTGTTCCCCCGTAGTAGAAAGTGTACTTGCCCTGTGGGATGCTATCTTGACCCTCCCACCGAACTTCTTGTATCGCTAATATGTCTAGCTCGTACTTCTCGGTCTCGCGTACCGCCACCTGAAGAGCGCCCGTTTGGTATAATGTTCGTACGTTCCACGTTCCTATTCTAAGGTCTTTCTTAATCCTGTTCATAGAGCCCCCTGAAGCAGTCCCAGCCCGGAGATCCGAATGAGGGACTAGTTTACCTCCGGAATATTTTACCCCAGGAGAATCCATGAACCATCTGTTACTATTTCTTGACATGTTTTAGCGGTGTAGAGTTGTCAGCTCTACGACCTCGGAGTAAAGGTAGACATTCAAGATGTCTCCCTCTGTCCATCTCTGAGCCTTGCCGATGTCATTCATCTTCAGCCTCAGAGTGGTAATGGTGATGCTGCTTCCCCTCACCATGATATTTTTGTTCGGGGAGAACACAGTACTTATAATTCCAAACCTAGTAAGTCCTTTTCATACTTCAGCAGTTTCTGCCATAAAGAAAAAAGTCAGCAATAGACTTAGAAAGTGCTACTGTTATAACGGATAACCCATACTAAGAAACAATTATGTCTCCCTTGGAAAAGCAGGAATCTAGTAAATGCAAGAAGACATTATCTTCTAGTTAAGCTGAGCAAAGAGCTGAACAATTAAATAAAAATTAATATACCGTACCTGAACGGAAAAGAAAACAAGGAACTTTAGAATTCACAAGACAAGAATCAGATTCACAACAATCCAGGATGATATTTTCTGATCTGGATCCTTGTGATGATGAAGATAGTTACTTTGATAGGCCATCTGCACAAGAAAAGGCAGATGATGAAGATACGAATTGCATGTTCTGCGACAGGATATTCTCTGAACACATATGGGTTGTGTGTATCATGTGCTCGAGGTGAGCACATAAAGAATGCGCTGGTGCAGGAAAGGAGGACTATCTCTGACTTTCGTAAATATATATTTATCATCACTATATCACTCTTAAACATTATTTTGAACTGTTAAAATTTCTTCTTAATTATTTAAGGTAACTTTAAAGGGTAAAAGTCACGATTATCACGTCTCTGTAAAATTTGTGTTTAATATCATAGTCGTGGGTTTCTAATCTAAGTTTGCAACTACATTATAAAGTGAACATATCTCAGACATATTTGTTATTGTTGTTTAGTACATTCCTTGGAACACTCTGGAGATATTCGAAAAGTAAAACCGGTAGCCCGTATTTGGGACCTTCTCCTCTAACATTCAGAGCAATTAAACATAAGTTACAACTGTAATTGCATTTTACGTATTATAAATGAAAACATACAAATTTCCCACAGGTGGGGCAAGACAGGATTATGTTAATTACATATTGTGTTAAGATGGTTGAAACTGAAATGTACCAACAAAAATCAGATTAAATCAACAGGTTATACAAAGAAGCAAGCTTTGTTAGAATGCAAATATGATAGATTCCAGTTTGGTATTTTGGTTTAGTCTTTTTTTTTTTCGTGTTATGGTCTTACAAAATTGTCATTTGCTTCCCCTCCCAACTACACCGACCAAAAAGAACATGCGTATAATAAAAAAGCATTAAATAGACATATGCATAGCCTATACCTTGTATCCCATATGAATATCTCTGTAATAAATATCTTTGAGTAGGCGTAACCCAAGAGGAACTTAAATAAATGAATAAATAATGACAATGTACTGTCTATACTTACCGAAGATTGTGTTTTGGGGATTCACTGCAGCCTGACTTTTTGCTTCGTCTCCAATTAGTCTCTCTCCCCCCGTGAATGCTACATAGCTTGGTGTAGTTCTATTTCCTTGATTAGCAATAATTTCCACTTTTCCGTGTTCATAAACTCCAACACAGGAGTAGGTAGTTCCGAGATCAATGCCTATTGCTGGTGCCTTCCCCGCCATTCTGCAAAAGATGTAGAAGGAATAGTAAGTATCCTGTGCAAGACGTGTTAATATATTATTTTGTTCTAAGAGATCGTTTATACAATATTATATAGGTATGTGTATATTTCATTTGTTTTATTATTTATACGATGGAAAGCTAGACTTCATCACTAATGTGGCAAACGGTAGTAAAGACCAAATTAGTATTGATTCTTTTTCTATTATTCATAGATTCCCTGGGTACCATAATCTGACAAAACAACGTCTTTATCTGGCAACTGGATTTCTGACTTTCGTTCACATGTAATTCAACGGCCACAGACTCTTTTCCTGTTTCAAAAAATCTTTCCCGACGCTTACATCCCTTTTCCGAATAAATAAATAAATACTGTAAATAAAAAGTCGTTATTAGCTGTTATTTCCTATAAGAACACGTTAGTCAACAAAATTAATCGATTTGTGAAAAAAAATTCAATCTGCAAGAACTAGTCACCGTAAAAACTCACTCAGACTTTTAGTAGTCAATACACAGACTAAACGGTTGGAGCTAGAAAAACGAAATTTGGTATGAAGATACATCATCACCAGCAGATTAAGGAAATATTACAAAATTTTGAAAAAGTCGCCATCTTGGATCCAAAATGGCCTCCAAACCCATTGTTGTATAGAATACACAGCCTAAACATCTGGAGCTAGAAAAACGAAATTTGGTATGATGGTACAACATCACTAGTAGGTTACGAAAATGTTACAAAATGTTTCAAAAGATGCCATCTTGATTCCAAAATAGCGAACCCCAAAAATTTATTTTCCACGCCGTTTGAGCTAGAGATATGAAATTTGGTATAAAGGTGTATTACCAAGAGTGGATTAAGAAAGATTATAAAATTTTGAGAAAGTCGCCATCTTGGATCCAAAATGGCCTCCAAATCCATTGTTGTATAGAATACGCAGCCTAAACGGCTAGAGATAGAAAAATAGAATTTGGTATGACGGTACATCATCACTAGCAGGTTATGAAAATATTACAAAATTTCTCCAAAGACGGCATCTTGGATTCAAAATGGCAGACCCCAAAAATTCGTTACATAGTTTGAACCTACTACGAGTTATCCCATTCACTTTCAATCGAAAAGAACGCCTTTTTCTCGGTGACGGGCTTTAACTGGTTTGTAACATTATTTCAACAATTTACCATAGAGAAACCTTCGATCTGTTCGCGGATATATCTAGTTTATCTAGAAATATCAAGTTTGAGAGATACTGACTTCATAGCTGAATATATACAACTGAAAGTGACTTTGTGTGCGTGAGCAACACGAAAAAATGCTTGACCGATTGGAGTGATTTTTCGCACATAATCAGGCACTGGACCGGACTGGGAAGTTATCATATCACTTTGATTCTAAAATTAATATCTTCAGAGATAATCGACCATCTAATTGTCCAATAACTTCCAATGGCGGTGGTAACAACAATGAAAAATTTAAAAGCAAAGCACGCGGCAACCCACACTACAAAATTGTTCGACGGGTTGACTACCTCCAAGTTTCAAATTGGCATGACTATCAATCAGTTGATTAACAACATAATTTATTCACCACGCACTAACGGGCGGGCAAATCAGCTAGTTCTATGATAAAACTTAACAATGTGAGGGGAAAATATAATAAATCTTAGTAGGGATATGCCAAAAGATACGTTGTGTATTCCTCAGAGCTACGACCCTTCCGTCACGAAAATCCTGGATCCCCCTCTGATGTGATGTCTTATAGTTACAACGCAAGTGGCCTCACTAATTACGGTGCGTGTGTGTGAGAGTGAGTGAGTAAGTGAGTGAGTGAGTGAGTGAGAGAGAGAGAGTTGTATTGATACACATTCACAAGCAGAGATTATAGATCTAGGGTGCTGGTGTAAATTTTCGCTGGGAGGGTTGGGGGGGAAGTACAGAGGAAAAGTTCTCATCAAACCAAGAAAAATTTCCTTTTGAACAAATGTTAATAAAGAGCGTAGTTTCAGAAATACAGGCATCCATAAACAACACGACATCGTCATAAATAACGTCATATCTCGACAAACAATGACGTCAAGACACGGCTTATGCCATTATTTGTCGAGATATGACGTTATTTATGACGATGCTGTCCATTAAAATTTAAGAAAAATCTGTGTTCACAAGTATTTATTGGGGCCGGTTTTCAACCTTTTAATGTTGCTTGTTATTTGTCCAGTATCTTTAAAAATATGATACTGGACAAGTATTGAAGCCTCGTCCAATGATCTCACAAAACTCCTTGATGTGTGGTGGTAAGGAGGAAACAGGAAATGGAATCAAGTGGATACATTCCTGTTACCTACGTCACTTCCCGAGAGGGAGTCTGGGGGCACACGTAACCCAAAGTATGTATATAACAAAGGTGGCTTGCGTTTTACGACCGTGCCTTTTGCGACCCGTGTGTTTTGCGGCCTAAAAAAGGGTGTTTACGCGTTTTGCGGCCAATTAATACTGTTTAGTATTAAAATGCAAATGTTGAATCTGTTATCACTAATAACTAGATTGATACTTTTTTTTTTTAATTTTAATACATGTAAGAAGCTTTTTTTTTAACGTAAACTTAGGTTAGATTACAAGTTTCATTCTGTGGGACAGATAACAAGCAAACATACTGATAGGGAAAAAAAAAAAATCTTTTTTTTTTCTTCCATCATGGTTAGAATATCAAAATATGTGCACATGCAAATTTTAGCAACTCAAGCGCAATTACGTTGGCAGAAATCGATGTTGTAATGGATTCTTGTTTCTGGAGAGTGAAGGAAGGGCGTGGAAATGCCCTTATATTTGGAAATTGGTGAGAGAAATGGAAAGTAAATACATAGTAATGGGACTGGATGGAAGGCGCTACCTGTCGGAGGTTATTTTCTTCACTGCCGCTAGCTTCAAGTCCGCCATCTTGAATCATGATAGGTTTTCTTAAATCGGAAGGAGGTCGTGTAATATGTCATTCTGGGCTAGGATTTTACGGGAAACGTGTTTCTGAAGTCAGTTCTGCTGTAAATGGATTATTGTGAGAGAGAATAGTGTGTGACATTAGTATAGGCTTCTGATGTAATAGGCTGTAAACACCATTTTTTTAAAAAAAAAAAATAGGTCTAATGAAGGAAATGCAAACTAAATGCGTAATATAATCAACAATTTGTACGCATTTAGGTTTCAATTCCTCCATTATTTCAAAACAAAATGGGTGCTTTCAGGCTATTGCATCATTAGCCCATGCTAAGGTCACACACCATTCTCTCTCACATTAATACATTTATGGCAAAACTGACTTCACAAACGTGTTTTCCGTAAAATTCTTAACTCAGAACGGTATATTACATGACCCCTTTCCCATTTAAGAACCCCAATCCAGATTCAATATGGCGGCCGTGAAGAACATACCCTCTTAACAGCGCCTTCAACCCAGTACCAATTACTTTCCATTTTACAAATATAAGGGTATTTCCACACTTTTTCTCCACTGTCCAGAAACAAGAATCTGCCTATTATATCATCGATATCTCCCAAAATAATTGCGCTCGAGTTGCCAAAATTTGTATGTGCACATATTTTGACATTCTAACCATGAGGGAAGAAAGAATTTTAGAACATTTTTTTCTGCTTCATCAGTATGTTTGCTTGTAAGTGCAGTTTGGGAGGCAAGACATCGGAATTCACTAATTTGACATCGCTAAAAAAGTATAATAAAACTAACATAAAACCAAGCAAATGTCACGCACTGATACAAATACAATAAAAGCCGAATTAGATAAATCAAAAAATATTTATAAAAACTTTTTAAAGACACACTTTTCTTAAACAATTCGTACTAAAAAGTAAAAAAATAATTTGGTTTATGCATGACTAAAAACAAAAGCACGGGCGCTCTCTCATATAATCACTTTAAAAGTTCTTAAATTGGTGCGCCCCATGCTTTTCTTTTAGTCATTCATAAACAAAATATTTTTTTTTTACTTTTAGTACAAATTGTTTAAGAAAAGTATGCCTTTGAATATTTTTTTTCAAGTTATTTCGGATACTTTTTCTCAAGCTAATGTTTCGGGAGCCAAATCCTAAATAAAGTATTCTGCAATCAGTCAAAACCCAACATCTTTGCAGGCAAGTATTTATTTTACGATAAATAAGTCCACATTAAAAAAAATGATTAAAATATGCTTTTAAAATATATAAATATACAGAAATATATAAAAGTAGCAATGGAATATTGTATTGTCGCCCGACTTACCTAGCGGTGCAAAATTTCATCATGCTATGACGTGAGGAAATGAGTTAAATTATCGTTGCAAGACTTGAGGACACCACGAACCATTGTGAGCTAAATAAAAGAATGTAAAAATAGTTAAGTTGAATAGCTGTTTACTCCTGACGAGCCCGTAGCTTTTGGCCGTTATGGGATTAAAGTGAATTTCAAACCACAATGTTCAACGAAGCTTCTTCCACCGTGGGCACAAGGGATTCCGCCAGGAGTTTTAGTTGGTGGGAATAAAGTAAATTTGGGAGGGTGTAAGTGAAGTTTTGCACCGTTTCTATCGATTTTGGACCGCAAACATTTTGAAGTTAGTTGGGTATGCTCGAGAATTTGGCGGAATGACACCCCCCACAGTTGGGTCTGGCAGAATCACTGGAGACAACACGATTTAACCAGACCAAAAGCGAGGGAACCATTCTAGTTACACAACAGCAAGTCTGCTGTGGATCCACAGTACATGACATGCCTAAAATGGCAGAATTTGTTGGGAGCTGGGTGTCCTAAAAATTATCGTTGTGGACCTAGATATGTCATCCATAGTTGGATGTGTCATCAATTTGTTAAACTTGGTTGTCCAACGCCCCAGCGGACATCTGTTTTTGTACTATAAAGGTCCGTTGTGGACCTATAAATGACGTCCATACTATATCAAAAGTCGCTGAGTACGGATGTGCGCAGGACATGTATCGGACATCCGCCACGTCCGCTTAAGGACATGTGTTATCTCGGCTGTAATTCGAATTGAATTAAAAAATCCCTTTCTGTAGGCCTACAGGCTGTGGTAGATCTCGAAGTTTCGCTGGGATCCGGGGTTCACCCCCAACTTCAGTGCTTTTGAGAGGATGCGCCTCCTTTATCTTAACCAAAATCTCCCTGCAGCACTACACCACCACGGAGTCCATCTGCACCCTCACACGGGGGGCTGCGCCCCCAAAGGGAAGATTTGTCCTATTGATTGTAACCTACTCTTGGTCATACAACTTCATTAAAAATTTCGTTTCTCTACCTTCAATGATTTAAAATTGGGTTTTTGGGGCGGCCATTTTGGATCCAAGTTGACAACTTTTTGAAAGTTTTCTTATATTGTCGTGACCTACTTGTGATAGTACAACTTCAAGTAAAATTTCATTTATCCAGCTCAAACGGTGTGGAAAATGGATTTTTAGGTCCGCCATTTTGGATCCAAGATGGCGTCCTTGGATACATCATGTAATATTTTAGTAACACACAAATTATAATGTATAGTGTTACCAAATTTGATATTTCTAGCTGCAGCCGTTTAAGCTGTGTATTCTATACAACAATGGCTTCGGCGGCCATTTTGAATCCAAGATGGCGACTTTTTCAACATTTCGTAATATTTTCTTGAACTACTAGTGACAATACACCTTTATGTCAAATTCAGTATCTCTAGCTCAAACGATATGGAAAATAGATTTCTTAGTTCCGCCATTTTGGATCCAAGATGGCGTCTTTGAACTCATTAGGTGACATTTTCATAATCAAAAAGTGATGTTGTACCTTTATGCCAAATTTGATTTCAATAGCCTTAGCGGTTTAGGCTGTGTATTCTATACAACAATGGGTTCGACGGCCATTTTGGATCCAAGATGGCGGCCGATTTTGCTCATTAGCGAACTTAACTGAGCTATTAAGCCTAGAAACAACATATAAAAATTTGGTTCAAATATCTTTAAAATTATGGCCGCTAGCGTGTTAATATATATATACACTTTCATATCGTACCGATCTCAATAGGTATATTTTTCTTCGAAATCTAACTAATAACGCCTTTAGGAATGGCGTCATTTCAGTTTTTGCTTGAAGGGGCAAGATCATTTAGGAAAACTCTTATAAAGATATATCGTTCGGCCAGGGATTTCGCCAGGATTTTCACTTTGGGGGGTGTAAAGTCAAAATTGGGAGGGTGTAAGTGGAGTTCTGAACGATTTCTATCTACTTTTGACAGTAAAATTATTAACGTTTGGGGCTGCATTTGATATTTTGGGGAGGAGGCAGCCCCTACAAGGGAGTCGGACAGAATCACTGCACTTGACGCATCCCACCTATTTCCAAGCTTAGTTTTTACTTTATACTCTGAATATACGTAATTCACATGCATATACGTATTCTTTGCTGTTAATATGATATAGCTAAAAGCAAGTAACACTCAAATCTGACAGAAAATAAGGAAATCTTAATTAACTTTCTGTAAAATGTTATTTATAGCAGATGAAAAGCTCGAATGTATCAAAACGTACAGGTTTTATTATTTATTTTTTTAGCAATCATTAATATCATCAATAGAAATGTTCTTAAATTCTTTCCGCTCCACAGCCAAACATCAACGAGGAGAGTTTGTCATCGGAAATTGATGACCGATGCTAGTTTTTCGGTCTTGTTTAGAACAGAAAAAAATAATTCGTTAGAGGCAGTGGTGATAGTGAAGTGTGTTCTCGGTAGGAGCTACCTTCAAATAGAATATTGCAAATCTTATAAACTGAAATAAGCACATCGGGATTTCAAATAACTCGTGTTATTAAATTAAGAATGCCATTCCAAAAATCCTAGCAAAGCATAGCTTAATAGGTAAAAAATTAACCTGACTGTGTCCAAGACATACTATGTACAATCTTATATCCTCTCTATGTCCGTCTGTCCACAACTTTCGACTACTAGGGCTACGAAGGTGGTTGAGATGTTGTTCTGGAGGTCTCGTCGAAACTTCACCACAGTCATATAGATAATCCGAATCTGACGCTTACTACGCCTCACTTGATTTTTATAAAACAATACTGTTTTTATCGAACGTCACATGTATATGTGATAGTTTGTGCAGAATTTCCTCTGCATAAACTACGAAGTTCCTAAGGGAAACTTTATACTACATTTAGGCTTCAGCAACAAATGCTGGAAACCCTTATACAATCGCTATGTCTGTCTGTCGACAACCTTTAAATCAGGAGCTACCAGGGCTAGGAAGATAGTTGAGGTGTCCTGCGACTAAGCTTCGACTTATATACGTCGAAATATATATTAACTAAGCTCCTGCGTAGCCGAGTCGGTAGCGCGCTCGACTTCAGTGCGAGCGGTCCCGGGTTCGATTCCCGGTGGGGGCTCAAAAATTTCGGTGTTGACCCAACATCGTGAGGACAGCTGTGAATCAAAGACAGTAGCGATCACAGTGAGAGCTTCAGCTCTCCTCTCCCAACCAGTCTGGTCAGCGTGGGAGCAGTAGACCAACTCCTCCCTTCGGGGAGAAGCCTCATCCACTAGTGGATTGAATATGGCTGTGATTTATTTATATATTAACTACATATTTTCTAATGTACCAGTTAGTATTGCAAAAATCTTTCAATTTTTTAAAAAATTATAATAAATAAATGGTGTAAGATCTATATTACAATTTAGACAGTTTGGCTTCCTGACGTATACTTTATAGTCTTTACGGGATTAGTGTAGCAGAGGCTGATATAAATTGGAGAGTGTCAACAGAAGTAACAGACTATCAGCAGGGAGAAAGCATGAGGATGAAAATCCGCAGAAGAAAATAAATGTCTGTATTTATCCGTTCCCGAAACAATCTCCAACACTTTAATATTATTATTGAAAGACTACAGAAAATAGTTTGGCATTGATAACTGACTACTTATAGTCATATTTTTAAACTACAATATAACATATTAAATAAAATTTATCAAAATGAAACTAATTGTCAGGAGACTTCTTCTAGTATGAAAAAATATCAACAAAAGCATTAAATTGATATTATCGACATTCATGAAAATAAAGCTTATAGTCTTGATCGAGACGAGAGTCTCGTGAGGTAAGTCTCGGTCTTGGTCTCGTCTCGAGTAAGTCTCGATGCATAGAGTCTCGGTCTCGTCTCGATTCCGGAACCATAGTCTCGTTCTCGGTCTTGGTCTCGAACTGAAGACGAGACCAAGACCAGGACCAGTCTCGGTCTAGGTACCATGCCTATCAGGGGGGCAGGGTCCGCGCCCGACCTGTTGATTTCAATTTCTAGAATTACCTAATTTCGATAAATTTAATATCGATATGTTTTCTGAGAATGCGCTTATGTATTGTTTAAACCAAACATAAAAAAAAAGAAATAAGAACTAAGCTGTAAATATCAATGTTCTTACAATTCTTGATTAATGTCAGGGTTGGGGATGGGGATGGAAGTACATCCTCTCGCACACCCTTTGAAGCACTTGTGATTTGATGTAAACAAAAAAATGTTCGCCTTTTGTGACGCATAGAGAAAGGGGGGGGGGGAGAATTCCAGCAGTTCACAATAATTAAACGACATGTTGAGGAATTCAGACATGAGCTCATCTTTTCATTCAATCCAACGCAAGCCGTTTCGGATGTCTTGTAGTTGTGTTTGTTCACGAAAAATTGTTCGGATAATAGCAGCAAAAAAATTCTAGGGGGGATATACCAAGCCAAACGACCCAGGAATGCCCAGGAAAGAAAATACAAAAGGAGACCTACTAACGTTCACATGATAATAATTCTCAGAAACACATTCCGAAAAAGCACGCGGCTGCTTATACAAAGTGCGTAAACTCAAACGTAAGGCCGCTTTCACATACGCGCGAGAGCGGGATGAGAGCGACTTCTCCCGTGCCCGCCTCGCTCTCGCTTATCCTTTCACATCAACGCGGGCATTGTCTACGCGGGAAATCTCTGCGAACAGGGTTACTGTGTAACCAGTTTTATTGACATGGTGGCAATGGACACACTGTTGATAATATGACTACCAAGGAAATTCATATATATGCGTACCACTTCAGTGCGAGCGGTCCCGGGTTCGATTCCCGGTGGGGGCTCAAAAATTTCGGTGTTGACCCAGCATCGTGAGGACAATTGGGGAGCTGCTGTGGCGATCACAGTGAGAGCTTCGGCTCTCCTCTCCCAACCCGTCTGGTCAGCGTGGGAGCAGTAGACCAACTCCTCTCTTCGGGGAGAGGCCTCATCCACAAATGAATTGAATATGGCTGTGATTTATTATATATATATATATAATGTAATTATTATTATTGCATGTTGTCCTTCAGAAAACATCGGCTTGCCGTTGCTTTGTGACTATTTGCTACCGCAAATATATTTTTTACTTGTTTGAGATATCTGTCGAAATAGTGGAATAATTCCGATATTTTTTTTAAAAAGTTTTTCTTTCACCTTTATTTGAAATGTGTATGGGTCGAAACCAGTATTACTTAGAACAATTAAAGTAGCAAAAAGATTGACCTTTAATACAGTAGTGCCTCCGGTGGATGAGTGGTTAAGCTCGTGGCCTTGTAATTAAAGTGTCCCGGGTTTGATTCCCGGTGGGTACACAAATTGTTCGAATCCCACGTTAAACTATAGGTCCCGTCCTCAGGACATCATCCCATGGAAAGCAATGGCAAACCACCATGGGTTCACCTTGCCCAGGGATTTTCGGGTCAAAGACCTTCCTTGGGGTAGAACACCTATCATCATCATCATTAATACAGTATCGAGTAAATAAAATGTATAACAGAAAATGAGTAAAGGAAATGTACTCTGTCTTCAAACTGATTTGCCGAAACACAGTTCCGGTGCGTCCGGCCTACTTTACTTTATTTAGACTGTCTAATGTTTTCTGCTTGTACAAAAATCAGAACAAATAGTTGTTTATTAATACCGTAGATATATGAGAAACGGGAATATGATTAACTTTCAAATTTTCGACGTGAAACTACTACAATTTTATGAAAAATGCATATCCGTAATTATTCTTTTAAATGACAATACATCTTCATAACAAAGAAATAACTTCTTGTTTACAGCTCTATGAACATTCATATCAACATTATTATGATCCAACAAGAAGATTAGCTTTTAATGAAACAATTCTAGCTACCGGCCTGGTGTAATTGATGAAAATGCAGCCTATCTCGTGGTGTTTCCTAGCAACACTGTTCCCTCTTTTCGCCCGCGCCCGCCTCGCTCTCGCGCTGATGTGAAACGGCTCATTTACTTCAATGTCTTCCTTGGCTTTCAGCGGGCAGCTCCCGCGAAAGTCTCGCCGCATTTCTATCAGGGAAACGCGGGTGTTTTTTCGTCCACAGCGAGAGAAACTCGCGCTCGCGCTGATGTGGAAAGCCCAATTGCTCGCAATGTTTTTCTAAACCACTCGGGTGTTGTCCGCTCCGCTCTCGCCCCGCTCTCACGCGTATGTGAAAGCGGCCTAACAAGTGCGTAGAAAATTAACAAAGCGCCGAGGCAAAGCCAAAGCAAAAATTAAAGAAATCAATTATGAAGAAAGCAAATTTTCTCGACAGAACAAGTGCGCACCAAACAAAAATATCAGATGATCCAATCGAATATATTATTTGGGGGAATGAGCAGTAGCAAAATAGTTCAAGAATCCCAGTTACCAAAGCAATATTCTCTAGAAAATTATATAAGCCACTTAGAAATGTTTATCGAAACAGTACGCCCTGAGGTGTGTGCATTCATTTTCAACACCTTGGAATGACACATTTTAGCTAGATGTGCTGAAGCAGAACAATGGAAACACAACTCTTAACGAATAGGCATACCAAACTACTCATCTTCTACACACTTACACCCAAAATGTTCATACACGAACAAATACCATGTACCCAAAATAATATGTAGGTGGCCGAGTGGCAATCGCTCTCCTCTGTAATATGCAAGGTCAGAGGCTCAACCCTCGCAGAGGTTCATCAAACGAAGGTTTGGAATCCATTTTTAAAAAACTCCTTAAAAATTGACTGACTTACTTTAGAGGTTAACAACGAAACTAGCTGGTATAAAAATAAACTATTGATTCAAAAATTTTAACAATTGCCATTAGTTACTTACAATATACTGTTCCTCTTGTATTAATGAATTACGCTGTTAACGATATTCAATTTTTATTTCACTTTTTCTTTCTTTTATCATTTTAATCAAAATATTCTGTTCTCACGGCGTGACACGGGGCAGGCAAGCAATTCGCGACATACTAGTGTGACCGTGCACACCCTTTGAGAATCACTGTTATCGTAAGTCTAGTCAACGATGGACAGGCGCCGCACAGGGTTTTTCGGCGATCCAACTCCATGCAGACGTAATGCAGAATAATTCTTGAGCGGATACAAATATGAAAGCAAAATCGTATATAGATATAAACTTTTACAGAAGACGAAGGTAAACGCCTGATTTTAAAACGCACTAAAAATAATAAATAATAATAAAAAAAAAATCATAAAATCTTTCTCATTTTCGATTTTTTTGTGTGAGGTAGGCACTAAATTAATTACTATAACAGGTAATCAAAACTCACTGACTTACATTAAATAGCACGTTACAAGTAGTGGTTTTAGTTATGAATTTGGTTCCAAACTCCTACAAAGGATCGAAATTAAAAAAGTATATTATTTTTTCTTCAATTTTCATTCTGTTTTTATTTCGCTTTAGTTTGTCTTTTTAAAGTTTTTTTTTTTTTAGTTTTAGTGAGTGTATATTCTCAAACCCAGGGGGCTCAATTGCCCCCTCCCCCTAAATGACGCATCTAGCCTTTAGTCAACTTTGGTCCGCCGAATAATGATGGAAGCACTGGTGAAATGACAAAAACTGAAGGAAACGGGATAACTCCAAGAAAACGCACGCACATGGTTTGTCTACCACAAAGCCAACATGCAAGGTGCTGGGTTCAAACCCGGAATCCCACGCACCAGAGGTGGACGCACTACCACTGATAAGAAGCTGACAAATACTTGGTATAAAAATACTGCGTTTTTCAATAAAACGAAGATATAAGGAATATATGCAATAGCGTTTCTTAGAAATAAAACAACGGTTAAGACCTTAAAAAATGTTTTAAACGCACACACTCGTGCATATTATGAATACACAGATTCGGACACGTACAATATATAGTCTCTCCCCCCCTCCCACACACATACAGAGGGGGGGGGGAGAGAGAGAGAGTTTGATATGGTCAGTCAACCACAATACCAAAGATTTTCTCACAATTTACGCACACAGTATTCCGAGCAGAAAAGGCAGGTTAGTTCCTTTTGACAACGTGATGTTTCTGTTGACAACAGCCACACGTGCGGCGGAGGGATACCTCCTACTGGATGGATGGACAAGAGTACAATTGGAACGTCCTCTTGCGTAACAACATAGTATAGGCAAGATAAAGGTTGCGGTTCCAAAGTTGGTGGTGCCTCGAACAACGACTTCTTATTGCTTTATTCAAAACTATTTCTTTGCCAAATTTCGGCTTAAACTTGTGACCATTGGAACGTGGAGGTTAGGTGCGGTCATGTATATTTACATCTTGCACTCTCGGAGCCAGTCAACGAACCCAGCGTGCGGAAGGCACCACCACATTCGGAACTGCACCCAAGATAAATATGTCCCTATTATGCTTTTGTCATCTCCTCTCATTATATTACACTCATATAATTAATTGTTTCCTTTCATATTCTCAATACCACTAGCAAAGTTGTGAACACTTCATTATTATTATATATTATTATACCAAACGGGCGCTCTTCAGGTGGCGGTACTCGAGACCGAGTGCGAGCTAGACATATTAGCAATACAAGAAGTTCGGTGGGAGGGTCAAGAAAGCATCCCACATGGCAAGTACACTTTCTACTACGGGGGAACAGAGTCTCACGATTTCGGAACAGGATTCCTCATTAACAACAGTATCCTTCAGGCGGTACAGAATATAGGGTTCGTAAACGAAAGATCGTACGTTACGACACGTACTCGATGGGGCAACACGGTTTTATTAAACGTCTATGCTCCGACCGAGATGGCTACTGATAACGGCAAAGATATATTCTACGATGAGCTGGAAAGGTTGTTTGACCGATTACCGAAGTATAATTCGAAAATTGTGTTGGGTGATTTCAATGCAAAGGTAGGGAGGGAAGGAAAATATAGACCGACTATAGGCAAATACAGTCTTCACGAAAAGACCAACAACAATGGAGAAAGACTGATAACTTTCGTGATTTCGAAAAACCTACTGGTAAAGAGCACGTACTTTGAACACAAAGACATATACAAATACACATGGGTATCTCCTCAGGGAAAAACTCTCAACCAGATTGATCATGTATTAGTAGACAGACGAAGACACACCAACATAATGAACGTTAGGTCGTACAGAGGAGCGGAAGGTGACACCGACCATCAATTAGTGATCACAAAAGTAAGGGAAAAGTTATGCATCACTAACAGAGAAGGTAAGAGGTCAAAACAACTAAAATTCGAAGTTAAACGATTAAATAATCCGAGCATAAAAGCAGATTACAAACTCGAACTCTCAAATAAGTTCGAATTCATAGCCGACTCGAGTAATAATAATGATGGTACTAATAATGAAATTGATGTAAGATGTGGAAGGCAATTAGTGAAACAATTAAGAGCGCAGCGAAGGAACACGTAGGTGAGAAGAAACAACAGAAAAACAAACCTTGGTTTGATGAAGAGTGCCTTAAGCTTCATGAGGAACGAAAATAAGCAAGGCAACGATGGCTAAGTAATAAAAGCGAAGCAAATACCAACCACTACAGTAACGCGAAACGAAACGTTACACTCGGGTTCAGAAACAAAAAGCGAGAATATCTGACGCAGAAATATAAGGAAATAGATGAAAACGGCAAGACAAATAACATACGACTACGAGATCTATACAAAGGGGTAAACTCGTTAAGAAAAGTTACCAGCCGAGGTTAGGAATGATTAGAAATGAACGTGGAGATCTCCAGGTTGGTCCAACTTAAATTGTCAATGTTTGGAAAAGTTATTTAGACAAACTTCTTAATGTAGACAACGGGGAACAAATAGAGGAATTTGAACTCAATACCGCAGAACCGTGGATTCCCGAACCTTGCGAGATCGAGATGTCGGTAAAGAAATTGAAAAATTTCAAATCACCAGGAATAGATAATATTCCAACCGAATTAATTAAAGTGGGGAGGAACGGCACTGATCAAGGAACTACATAAATTGATATGTGCTATATGGAGAAAGGAGCAGCTCCCAAAGGAATAGAAAACCTCAATAATAGTTCCGATTTACAGAAAAGGCGATAAATCGGACCGATAATTACCACGGAATTTCGTTACTTCCAACCTGTTACAAGGTATTACGCAATATTCTGTTAACACGCCTGTTAATATTCTGTTAAGTGTATACATAGATAAAATAATTGGAGATCACCAATGTGGATTTAGAAGAAATAGATTCACGTTGAACCAGATTTTCCCCTTGAGACAAATTTTGGAGAAGAAATGGGAATACCATGGACGGTTCATCAGCTATTCATTGATTTAAGAAAGCATATGATTCTATCAAAAGGGAAAAGTTATACAGCATCCTGATACGATTTGGAATTCCGAAAAAAATTGTTCAATTAGTAAAGATGTGTCTCAACGACCCCATAAGTAGAATACGGATAGGTAATAATATGTCAGATAGTTTCAAGATTCGCAACGGATTGAAACAAGGCGATGCCTTGTCCCCACTACTCTTTAACTTTGCGTTAGAATATGCGTTTAAAAATTAAAGGGGACAAAAAGGGAATATCATTGAATGTTTTGAATCAACAGTTTGTATACGCGGATGATGTAGATTTAATAGGGGACGACATAGATGCACTACAAAGCAACACCGATGCCTTAGTAGAAGCGTGCCGATGATATAAGTCTACATGTAAACATAGAGAAAACAAAATACATGATAACAAGCCGAAACACAGGGAATGAAGGAAATAAAAACATAAGAATTAGGGATGAGGTCATAGAGAAAGTAAACAAATTTAAATACTTGGGAGCATACGTAACAAG
>JAGDQP010013568.1:22720-47473 GCA_022664845.1 Lepisma saccharinum
TCACTTTATAAGTTCTTGAATTGGCGCGCCCCATGTTTTTCTTTTTAGACATTCATAAACAAAATGATTTTCCACTTTTAGTACGAATTGTTTAAAAAAATGTATGTCGTTATTTTTTAGTTATTTCTGTGTTCGTCCCGGCGTCGGGAAGTGGCGCCCCCATCGCCCAGTCAGTTTTGCTGGCTCCAATCAGCCCTGGCAGCTGCTAACATCAGGGCAGTCCAACAGCAGGGCCACAGTGCATCTCTGTTGAGAAGTTTTACTTCCCAGATGCGTAGGGGATTGGCGACCTCATCGCAGGTCTACGGACCGCAACGTGATGACATCATCACATAGCCCGAGCAGCAGACCATCGCTGCTCGTATACGGCGTAGGGAATTGGCGACCCCATCGTCCGGCCGGCTTCTGCTGGTTGCAATCAGCCAACAACGGCGTAGGGAATTGGCGACCCCATCGTCCAGCTGGCTTTTGCTAGCTGCAATCAGCCCTCGCAGCTAAACATCTACGCTGCTTGAAAGGAGGCCCAGCAGAGAGGATTTCATTTACATTCACCCCATTTTTCATCCATTGAGGACTCATTATTTCATCTCCTCTTGTGCTGTGAGTTGCGCCTCCGCGCAATGACCAAGGATGTGACAGGATGTACTTGCATTGACGATGGCCCCTGGGCCCAGGGGAAAGGGGGTGGAACCATTGGATAGCGCCTAGTTCTTAACAGCAGATTCTTGGATGGTCTAGCTCGTTGAGACTGGGAAGTGCGCCATTGGGGAGCTCTTCGGACCTTTGGTCTCGCCAACACTCGGGGGAGTGGGTGTCCCAAGTATCCATCAATCGGGAGTACAAGTGATTTCGACGCCAAGTCATTGGACTTCGCCTCGATTTCCAGCTTGCTGACAAGGGTGATGAGGGTAGTACCCGGCAGCCTCGTTGGCTCATCAGAACGAAGACGGAGAAGTGTGGGCATTTACGGCTAACATTCATCATGGCTCCACCACATCCTAACAAGTCGCCTTCGCGCACAGAAAAGAAGGCAAAGAGACAGAATGAAGAGAAAGTCACTGAAGATACTAGAAAGAAGGCACATATAGTTACCGAAACAACCAGTGACACAGCAGAAAAAATAGAAGTAGAGGAACAGACAAGTATCGTACCGACTATCACACGATATCTTGTTATTAAAGTAAAGAATGAAGCAGAGAATCCAGGTGGTTTGAAGGGGTTATCCCCTTTCATCATACAAAAACAACTGAATCATGTCGCCGGCGAACTTGCACATGTTAAAAAGCTTCGCAACGGCACCTTGCTCGTGAAGACGTTAACTAACAAGCAGTCAACTAATCTCTTGCGAATGAAGACCCTAGGCCAATTCGAGGTTCAAGTTGAACCGCATCGTCAACTAAATTATAGTCAGGGTGTAATATCTTGTTGGGACTTGCAAGATGTCCCTGAAGAAGAGATTAAAGATGAACTTGCCAGCCAAGGTGTAGTCAATGTTCGACGAATTAAAACTAGCAAGAGTGGAGAACTGCAACCCACGAGTTCGTTAATTTTGACGTTTGCTATGCCGCAGCTCCCCAAGGACGTGAAGGCAGCATTCTATTGCTTACCTGTCCGTCCTTATATACCGAGTCCGCTCCGCTGTTTTAAATGCCAGCACTATGGACACACCAGCACGTCGTGTAAGGCGACCTCTGCTGTATGTGCAATATGCGGTACCAGTAGCCATGGTGCGGATCCTTGCACATCACTGAAACCTCAGTGTGTTAACTGCAAGGGTGATCACACGGCCTGGTCGCGTGACTGTCCGGTATTTAATGAAGAAAAACGCATTAGAGAGCTGATGGTGATTGAGAAAATATCTGCTGGCGATGTAAAACGTCGCGTAAAAGAGTCTCAACACACCCTTCCCTCGGGTGCGTTTTCGCAAGTTGTAGTCAGACTCGCAGTTAAAACTGTCTCGGTTGGTACCCAGACAGTTAATGTATCAACACAAACAGAGTCTGACGTGCATGACGACCTTCCGAAGCCGCCCAAAGAATCGGAGACTCCTCGCAATATGCCGACGCAGAGTCAGGGACAACACACGCCTGTGCAGAGCTCTAGAGCTCCACGGGTTAAAACTACTTTTAGTCCCTATAAAGTCCCGAAATTAGTTCGAACTTCGCCTCTCGCTACAAGCATTAAGACTCTGACGAACGTTTTGTCTGCTCAATTAGCTCAGGAAGAGTCTTCACATACTATCAATGAACCAAGTTCATCTTTGGCTTCAGACATAATTCAGGACCACCTGATGGATATGGATTTTAATCTGGTGGGAAGGAAAGGGAAACCTAGGTATAAACCTAAACTTAAACGGTAATCTTCTACTTGTTTTTGGAGAGTTTTATGATTTCCGTTTATTTTATATGATTATAGCTGTTATGTTTTATAGTGTAGTTTTGTTTTATCTTGTGAAGGCCCATTTACAGGCTTCCATTAAGTTTTATAGTGTAGTTTTGTTTTATATTTTGTAAAGCCCCATTTACAGGCTTCCTTGTTATACTGGCCATTTACACCAGTGGGCTGATTGTGAAAACCTTTTACATCTTCATCTTTTATATTCTTTTATTATTTTAATTAACAGCTAAATTTTGACATGACCAAGATAAGGGGCTTCCCCCGTATCGGGACGGGCGTAAGCCATAGTGCTGTTACCGCCCATAAAATTCATTTTATCTTTATCTTATCTTCTGTGTTCGTATAGTTTTTGTCAAGCTAATGTTTCCTGTCCCAAATCCTAAAGCGTTCTGCAACCAGTCAAACGACAGATCGTTGCAGGTTAGTATTTATTTTAGGCTAAAGAAGTCCATATTAAAAAGAAATATTATAATATGCTTTCAAAATATAAAACTATATGAATGTAACAATAGAATATTGTATTGTCGCCTGACTTACGTCGCTGTGCAAATTTCATCATTGCGTGACGTCGGGAAATAAGTTAAATTAACGTTGCAAGATTAGAGGACACCACGAACCATTGTGAACTAAAGAAAAAAGAAAGTAAAAAACTTGTATTTTTACATTTCCATGTTTTCATTCTTGATTCACTGCGTACATGTTATACTAGCAGAGAAATCAGCGAGACCTTGTTGTCAGTATCATAAGCAAAAGAAAGCATTGGTATGAACTTCACGAAAAATTCGGGAAATGGGATGAAAAAATAAATTTAAAAAAATCAATTTTTCTTTGCTTTTTTTTTACCTGAAGTCCTGAAAGGGCCTTCAGACGATAAGAAAGGTCAATTCCTTATAAACCTTTGCCCATCCTTAATACATCACTAAAAAAATATCTTTACCAGTCAAGGAAAAAATTTAAAACTTTCGTGGTCCATCAACAAAGTCCGTGGTGTTTATCAGTTAGCGCAGTGCCCCCTGTATTATTCTAATAGATCAGCTAAAAAGACCTTGTAATTGACATAAGCTTAAGAAAAAAATCAGTATAAACTTCAAGAACATAACAAAGTAGCTCAAAAGAAAGAAGAAATAGAATAAAATGAACATTTTCTGGAATATATTCGCTCTTTTTCGGTCTAACCACCCTTCTGATTATTAAATAACCTTCATCATCATTTTAAAATGTTCAAAGAAACTGAAGAATTGACAGCAAAAATGTTGATCTTGGGTGGGGGAAGTGGTCATTTTTGTATCAAAAAATTCACATCCAAAAGATTTTTATAAAATTGTTTTTATTATAAACTGATGAAAAATTGAGATTCAAATCAAATAACAGGCTGCAGCTCTGAAACTACTGCAGCTATTGAAGGATAATATTTTTTATTTTATAGCCCATAGATTACAAATTATAACAGTTTTTGTTGTATCAAAAAATTCCCATTCAAAATTTTTTTATAAAATAATTTTTATTATAAACTGTTGAAAAATTGACGATTCGAATCATATAACAGGCTGCAGCTCTGAAACTACTACAGCTATTGAAGTAAAATATTTTTTTATTTTATACCCTATATATTGCAGATTGTAACAGTTTTTATTGTATCAAAAAATTCGCACTCAAACGGCAATAATAAATTATTTTCCCTCCGCCTATTGAAAGGTTCCCTACGTGCTATCCGCCCGTGACGTCACTGTAGCAAAAACCGTTAGAACATGATTTTGAACTTCGGAAGCGCCTGATGAACATACCTTCTCACTTATTCTGTTGTACGTACCTTGCTCTGTGCCATTTCCCATGAACTCAATGGTACAACTAGACTCGGTTGATGAAGAAAAGAAGGGAAATGAAAGAAGAGGAAAAAAAAAAAAAAAAGAGGGCCGACACCTTCCCTCGTCCTTTCCCCTACCCGACACCTTCCCGAATTATTTCCCCTCGAGGAGAAAAAAACTCTAACGCACTAAAGCAGGTAAAATGACATTGCATTTTTCACCCATCCGAGCTACTTCGGTTCAAATAGATCGGTTAAGTTTGTTAATGCGCAAAATCGGGGAAGGGGGTGGAAATTTTGAAATAAATTATAATTGTAATAATACGGAGTTTATAGGGAAACTTTGTCTGCATAAATTACTCCCTAAGAAGTTTACGGTGAAACCAACGATTCAGGGAAGTGGAAGTACGAGTGAGGGTTGGGGGTGGAAATTCGAAAATTTTAAAACCACGTTTTGTGGGGTAACGTTGAAAAGCTCTTGATGATTAATCTATAAATCAATAACTAGTTTCTCGATAGCGCTCAAATTTCGTTGGCGGGTTTCATTGGGCCTGTTAATTTCAATTGGAATATCACTGCATTCAGTTCTAATAACAAAAGGTTTGCACCATAATTAGTTAACGTATAGGTAATTAGTTATCGTACTTATAGTTTAATAATGAAAATAAAATGATAAAGTATATTTACTTAAAGTTTTTATTCTGCACATACCCCAATAAATTCAATCAAAAACATTTCGAAATCTACCTCAGCCTGTAGGCCTGCCGAAAGGATTTTTTTAAACCTATTTCAGTAAATTATGTAAAATTTCAAAATGCGTTTATATAAAAAAATAAAGTAATTTGACTTTTCTAACATAACCTAACACTATTTCAGTGAACTGTGGAAAATTTCAAAATGCGTAAATATATATAAAAAATAATGTATTAATAAACGTAACTTTTGGCATTACTGTGTGGATTTCGTAAATAGTACCTGCGATACGCTTATGGGACGTAAAAGAGATCGTTTGCGAAAATTCCAAGCGGCAAAAGCAATGAAAAGTGAAGTGTAGGACTAGGGCGATTTTCACGCTAAAGGAATAAAGAAGTCCCCATATATAAAGCTAGTTGATGCCACCGCTATCGGTCCACTGACTAACATTAGCGGACAGGGCCGGGTACCCCAAGAGAACAGCGGTAAATTGTGGCTATCCGGCTAGCGGACCGTCAGAATTTCTGGCGGACCGCTAGCTAGTGACGGCAGCATTTGGCGGCCATACGACTGTCGCCACCAAATTACTGCCTTGGCAACATAGATGCGATGTGGCATTAGTCTAATCTATCTATGGAGCCACTAGCAAAGGCACGCCGTCATTTTGCTTATGAGGGTGGTCAAGTGCAGATAGTGAAGAAATACTTGTTAAACACGATTGTAGTCGTAGGGACTTAAGTTGTGAGGTAAAGGTGAAGAAAAGAACAAATGTTACGAGTTTCGAAATTGTAGCATGAAATTATTCCTCACGTCCAGTTGCACAATCTGCACGGTTAAAACTCTCTCTTGTTTTGTAATAGGCTTAAGAAGTCATGTAAAAACTCAAATAAATTTAATTTTGTTTGGACCAATAGGCCGGTTTTCATGGACGCACTTGCGGCTTGCCATACGTTTGCTTGCGATTTTTAAGAGTTAGGGCTCATTGTCATGAAAGCGTGCGTTGCTTGCTATGCTTGCGAGTTGAGTGAATTGCCAAATGAAACACGTGGTGTACGTGTCTGTAAAGAGTATATATATAATCTTTGGTGTGCGGTGTTTCGTGGTGTATTTTTATTACGTGGTGTAACACGTGTTTCAATTGGCTATTCATCCAAATCGCAAGCAACGCAAGCGTGCTTGAAAATCAACCCTTAGATCAGATTTTCATTAAAGCTTGCGTTGCTTGCGATTTGGGTGAACACTGAATAGCCAATTGAAATACGTGTAAGACGTAGAACACGTAATAGGGGGGCTTTAAAACACGTGTTTTATTACTTGTTCTACGTGTACGACGTGTTTCAATTTGGCTATTCACCCAAATCGCAAGCAAAACAAGCAACGCAAGCTTCCAAGGAAAGCAGGCCTAAGGTCTGATTTACATGCAAGCTTGCGCTGCTTGCTTTATTTTCGATTTGGGTGAGTTAGCCTATTGAAGCACATGTTTTAATACGTAGTATGTAGAACACGCAATAAAACACGGATTTCAATTGGCTACTCACCGAAATCACAAGCAATGCAAGCTTTTATGAAAATCAGCCCTTATCAATAGAATTTCCTAGGCTACTCAACCAAATCGTAAGCAAAGAAGGCGGCTAGTGCGTGCATGAAAACTGGCCTAAAACTTCGACATGTCCCAACATTACAAGAATGCTCTCTAAAATCCATAAACATTCACGCCGCAGCAGGAACTCGAAAGCGAAACCTCTTGGACGAAAGTTCGTCATGCCAGGCCACAAGATCACGGAGAAATTATAACGTTGTTTGAAGAGACTGAAATTAACAAATATGTACATCTTTAACAATGTTTGTTTCCCCCTTTAAAAAGAAATTAAAAAAAAAAATCATGGAGGATGTTGAGACAAAGACGAATTGAACTTTTAACTCAAATTTTATCAGTCTATTTAAATATTTTTCTTTTTGTCCAGAATAAAACTTCTTTAATGATTATGATAACCTTGAAATCTTCCTTTTGCTAGTATTAGTATTTTAAGTGACAGCTTCTGGTCAAATCCACTTGACGTGAGCCAGCGACGCAAGCTAGGGCACCGTTCCGCCTACTGAAGCTCGTCGAAGCGGCGTTTTTTTTTTTGAACATTTAAATGAAACATTTCTATACCTCTATGATATTTAAATATACTCTATTTTGATAATACATTTCAAATGAACTAAGACTGAATACCATCGGCATTTTTTTAAATTAAATTATTATCCTATGATATTAAACCATATTTTGATAAAACATTTGAACTTAATTAATGCTGAATGCCATCAGCATTTTTGAAACCAATGTTATTCAAATAAAACATTATTCTATGATATTTAACCAGGGGCGCAAGAAAAATTATTGGGTCTCCCTGCAAGAAGAAGAATGGGATTCCTCAAATAAAACGTAGCTATTTTAGCAATAACTAACTTAGGGTGACCAGAAATTAGGTCGACAAACAAGAGTATACTATAGATATATGCCATAAAAGCGCGCATGACAAAACATTAATTATTTGAAAATAAGATGCAACTCTGTTAATTGCTACCATTATAGCTTATAATTTCTCGAAGCATGCCGAATGGGTAGCCATGCCTTAGTTTTCACCACTTACTTCAATCTTCTGCCGTTAGATTGTATGTATAAATAATTCAATTTATTTCTCTCTTCAAGATGCGATAATCCGAAGTTGCATCGAATACGACAATTATTGTAAGCTGCTATTCTTCCACATTCTTCCAGCCTTAGTCATAATTTAATAATTATCCTGTCACAGAGTTCACTTAACATTTTTCGAAATGTTAAACAACAAGCGGCTGTTCCCCACTGGTAGATCGTTGGCTTACCATTCGGGAGGTCGAGTAGAAAAATACGGACATAATTTGAATCCTGGATCGGACTTTCTTCGAATCCTGGATCGGACATTCTTCGAATCTTGGATCGGACTTTCTTCGAATCTTTGAGTGGACATTCTTCGAATTTTTTTGGAGGTAAATATTCCCTTTTCATGGCAGATGCGACTTGCCATGTTTTAATAGTATTTTATATTGAAATTATTTTTAATCTAATTATCTCATCTTTGTTTATTATTGTTTACCAATCTTCACTACACCCACGCATTCAGCTTGTATACAGTCGCGGCATTAATATAATAACTATGTCTTATTACTTGAGTTTGATGTCAGCCGAGCGATCTGCGGCGGTAGGCCATAGGCTCGAAGGTCCCGGGTTCGAGTCCCGGCAGGGACATGGATGTCTTAACTAGAACGTGACGGGGCAAAGTCCACAGTTACTAAACTGGCCCATATGAAAATAAAGTTTACCAAGTTTTTCAGTTTGATCTAACAAAACAGTCTCGACTCACTTGCAAGGCTTTGCATTGGAATGGTTCCCGGTTCGATCTCTGCTGCTAGTTATCCGATCTGAGATTTCTCTTAGGTTTCTTTACTTTCAAACAAAGCCGTTTGTTGTCTCAACACAATAACTGGCTTCTCATATCCTATAAACAGAACATAAAATGTGAATGAATGTCAAGAACAAGCTTAGAAAAGATCTTTTAAAAATCAATATAACATTTTTTAGACTAACACTAGAATATTCTCACTAGTGGTAGTAGTAGTAATGTGACGTATTTTCAGACTGTCTTTTCAAGCTATGATGCTTAATTTGATAAGTTTGCTATAAGCTGAGTAAAAAAGGTATAGCTATACGTACGCGCCGTGAACGGCGAATAGGGAATGCGGAGGTTTCGCACCGCATTTTCTTGACCCTCGATACTATGTGAGGCGGGGGTCCCACGCTTGACCGCCTTTATCTTCCCGAACCGTTCAGAAGTACCTCTAGTCGAGGTACTCAATTTTATACGAGGCTGGACCTCGACTAGTGCGCTACCAAGAGGTACACCTCCGATTCTCAGGCATCTTTTTTGTTAAAGAGTAACTTTTAATACGATCACAATAAAGTACTGCGATGTGAAGCAATTAATAATGAGAAAGTCTCCAGTGTCCTGGCCGAGATTTGAACCTGGGCCGCCCGGATTTGTAGTCAGACGCACTAGTGGAAGTACTACAGAGGCTCACATTTAAATCTTTAAATGTTCGTTAAAAAGGCTCATGTGATGAGATGGGATGAATTTTAACTTGCGTATGCAGCCGCTGTTAATCCACTTTTAGAGAATCATTATATTCAGCCATTTTCTATCCACTGATTGATGAAGTCAATAGTAAACTATTGGTAGTACTGACTGACCCTCTTTTCTTTCCACATATCTGCTACAATCCTGAAGTTTAAATTTTATTTATGGCCTTTAGGCATCTAAGGCTCAGACCTGGATAGATAGGCCAGGGCATCCCGCCTGGTGTGCCTGTTTATAAATTTTACTGGTTCGCTTCGGTTTTCATGATATTCTGCTGTGTTAGTTATCAACAGGGAGCGCAAGCAGGACCTCCCGAAAGCGACGCCACTGCGCTATCACTGAACTACGATTCAGAAAATAGGAACCTCTTGAATAAGACGTTAAAAGCAATAATTCTTCTGACAGTTCTAAGTGGTACACATCACAATGTGATGGGGTTAATACTTGCATTTGGGCATCGTTTCGCACTTCTTTAAGACTGCTTGTCTTGATTTTGTTACACGTGAAATATTTTAATTAAATGTGAGCCTTTTAGTACTCCGTTTGTTTTGTCCTTAGAAGCTCTCTTATTAAAACTTCGTATTTTGCCAGAAATACATCACGAATATCCCTCACCATACACTTTATTGTTCGTCTCTTTTGTTAATACTTTACGGGTATTATATACAAGCATCTTAAATAAGAAATTGGTGTCCATCTTTCATTTGTTCCTCTATAGGACCCACTCATCTTTGCACGAATTTTGCAATCGTGATTAACTAAGTTAAATTACTTTGTAAGTTATTTAGTACTACACAATGTATAACATCGTTGAATGAAAATTTTCAAATGAAAATTTGATCTTATTTTACTTCTAGCCTGTTAATAACTATTTGGAATGTTACGATAATACTAAAATTGCCTTCCTAGTGATTCCTAGCATATATTTTTTTTTCGATTGCTCGTTTTTATCAAATTTGATCGTGTTATATTTCGAACTCTCATTACTCAACTCTTCCGTTTTGGTTTATACTTTCTGTATTGACCAACTTTACGAGTATTTTATACGAATCTCTTAGAATAGTATTCTGAACAAATTAAGTACTTGCCTTACTCCTTTTCCAACTTTAATTCCTAACTTTCTTGATATAGTTTAATAACAGATGTATCAGTTGAGTAGAAGTCTTGTAGTAATTAAATGTATGCACTTTTGATGTGTTGACGTTCAACTGATGTTCAAATGCCGTTCAAGCGTTTAAGTAGTGCTGTCAAGGGTAACGAATCGAAAGTTTTTACAAAATCTTTGAATCTCAGTACGTTCATATTTTTTTCCATAACTACATTCAATGCTTTATCTGATCCATTATGCTTTATCTAAATCCACAAGAAAATTCAGCTTGTTCCCTTCCCAGGTTAAAATCTAAGTCTCGTTCAATACGATTTAAAATAATTTTGCTGAACATTTTTTATGTTGTAGAAAGTATACAAGAACTGGTTTCGTGGTTTAATGTATGCAGCATTTAAGAGCTGCATAATTTTAAATATTTAGAGGCGTATAAACTAGGCTGCTTGAGTTGATAAGCTTGCTACAAGTTAAATCTGAGTTATGCAGGAATGATTTTGTTTGTTTTTATGACTTATTTTATTATTAACAAAGAAGTTTTACTCGGTACGCAATGTGCAACATTGCTCATTTTTTAAAATTCTGATAACTTTAAATACGTTGTTCGTACAAAGGAGAATTTTAAAAACAATTCGAAGCTGTTAATAACTGTGTTGTTCCGAGTCAAAAATTCAGCGAGAGTTACACATGAGAGATTTTCAACTAAATGTAACTTCTTTAGTACTTATTCATTAGGCTCGGAAAAGAAGAGCCATTGGATTTGACACTTTAAGAGATAGTTCTTCAGATTGGTTGTCTTGGCCGTCTACATTCAATTCTGTTTTCGCTAGCCAACTAAAAAAATAACTATAATATGAACATACAAATACTTTCCATGTTCGTGACAGAATCTGTACAAAGAAGTAAGGTTTGAATTTAGTAGATTGTCTTATGAATTAACTTAAAGTTGTATTGTCTGTGCAATAGACAAAGTTTTTTTCCTGTGCAATACATAGCCTATTTCAACGGGAGGTGGAATGTGGTCTACAGCTTTGCTAGTAGACCTACAGCTGTGTTAGTATGACTAGTACTCAACATATTTTTATCCTATAGACTATGGTACGAACCAAATTCAGGCGGTCACCTCAGATCTTGTCCTACCTACTTCTGCAGGTACCCAAGATACATACGCTGATCAAAAATACACGATCTCGAAGCCTAGATGTATCATACGATTAAACTTGAAAATACTTTCCTGTTATCCAATTGATTTAATAACGCTTGCCATTTGGTTCGCGCCAGCACTGTTCGAACCCACAATCTCCCAGATGGTAGGCTACCAGCAATCTATGCCAACTTGGCTACCTTATTTCATACGAGGCTGGCTGCATCTCAGACCAATGCAAATAAAGTTTCCAGTGCCGTGATCAGGCAGTCCGTTTGATTCCTAGTCAAGAGACACTACCTCCTTTATGTTCAACGTAAAACTAGAAATAAAATAATAATAATAATTAATAAAAATAGAGCCTAAGCAGTGACTTGGTAACATTTTTCGCTGGAGATTTTTTCAAACCCTTTTTTAAAAACAATTTCAGAACTGGAAGTATAAATGGGTTCATAGAAACGAGAATCTATGATTCGAGAATATTAAAAATTGAATTTGAACAAGTAAATAATTCTCGAACATTACGCAGCAGGTAAAAGAACATTTGCCAACTAGGTAAAAGAAATAAAACAAATAATATTGTTGTAGGAAAAAACTTTTCTATTGTACGTAATCAAGTATAAGTACAATTCTTGTTACAAATACAAGTTGAGAACGTCTGAGGTTACACAAAGTCAGGTTGTGATTTACAAGTTTTAAAAGAAAAGTACATTCTTTTCTGCACAAATACAAATTACACAAAGTATTTGAGTTATTTAAATACGTAGCAGTTACTTAACTTGAATTGTCTTACAATGACAGGGCATGGTATGTAGTTTTATTACCAATGCTCTAGCGTAATAGAAGGTACAATCTCATAAACTAAATAATTTCTCGATATTACCTTGCTCACAACTGTATTTTGAAAACGTTTCATGGGGAAAATTTATATTACATTTTTTACTTGCTACGGTAACCATAAGGTAAGGTATGGTAATCCTCGCTATTGGAATAATTTAGTCTACGTCTTTTGGTGTTTACCTCTTGGTAATAACTTACGCGACTGATGCCATGGTGTCCAGCAGGGTGTTAGGTGTATGAGCAAGAGTGTCCATAAACTCCAAAGGAACTACTATTTAAATAGCACTGATCTAGATTTGCACATGAACATTTGTGCTTCAAGCACCAAAATTAGTCTGTGGCTAAAAACAACACAATGGCCATAAAAATATAATTAGAAGTTTTCCTGTGTTGTTTTCGCCCCACTCAGATATATTGCACACACTTAATGATTATTACATGGCCGTTGGATCACAGTTTGATAATCACTTAACAACGTTGAACTCGGCACGTATGCCAATTCTTGTAGTCTTTGTTCTTTTCCAATAAATCTTGTGGATATTACATTCCCCGAACCAAACTATAGAAACCCGTTGATGCAAGTAATTGCACAACAATGATATAGTAGTTTATTTGTAGATCCTCTAGGATGTTGGGAAGGCATAAGAGAGAGGAAGAAAAAACAAAAACAAAAAAAAAACAAAAGGACGCTGGAATGGCATTTAAATTTTTGCGAAGTTACTCAAGTTTTGGAAATAGTGCAGTGGCCTCAAAGTGATATTGCGAGTTGATGGGCACAAAATTATTAAGCACAGAAATAAACCTAAACAAAATTATTATCCATAAGGGATCTAAAGCTAAATATTAATTATTTAATATACAATGGTCCAAGTTTTTGGTTGGACTAATAACATAACATAAAAGTTGGTTCAAAGTAAACCAAACGTAGTAGTCGTATAAAATAGAAGCCCACTATTAGTCGTTCATATGTGTGCTAACATTCATTGCTATTTTTTTTACGAAATTACTAATACAAAAATGTGATTAGAAAATATAAAATAGTAAAAAAATATATTGCCTATAATATAGGTAGAAAAAAACAATACCTAATAATAGTAATACAATAAAAGAAAAATAGTTACAGAATTTTGAATTATGTGCAAATGAATGAACAAAAATGTATATTTTCCTCGTTGTTTGAAAACAAAATTATTAGACACTCGATAGAAATGAAGTGAATCCAGGTATCCATATGTTGCAAGCTCTTGTCGTAAAGTACTACTCCGGCATTAATCTGGGTGTGTCAGGCTGATGTCCAAGCTGCTGGAGGTAGGTACCATACCGGCATTTAGCTGGTGTCAAGTTGACTGGTTCGAAGCTGGTGTAACGCAAGACCATATTCTTATTTATGTATAGCTGATGGGAGGATTTCCTGAAGCTTTGTTGTGAGGTACCATCCCGGCATTGGGCAGGTGGCACGCACTATGGCACCAGTCCTTTATTAGGCTGAAGAAGGAATAAATGTTTACTGCACTGAAGAAACCATTCCAGTATTTTGTTGGTGAAGAAAGCTGCTGCATTAAGGAACCATTCCATCATTTGGTCGGTGAGGAAAGCTGCTGCATTACTTTCATTGGCCAGACCAATCCGGTCAGAAGATGGTGCTTCAGGGCTATTATTTAGTATTTTGGTAAGGTGGGTAGAAGGAGGTATGTTGTGTTGGCATCTATTAAAAAAATACTTACGAAAAAAAGGATTATCGGTATTTTCTTTCTTTTTTTTTCGATAGAAGTCATCTCTTATTTTGTGATATTGATGGAATGCAATAGTAAGAAGTACATAATTAACCGTAAAACCTTGTAACCACAAAATAAAATTTTACTTTATAGGTAAAAGGAATTTTATTTAGTATATTCTAGTTTTCCACTGAACACAGAAACATGAAGAATGAATTTGCTGTATGTTTGACAGATTTCACCTCAGAAAAATAGATTTGCGAATAACAAGCTTTTATTTTTATCTAGAAAGTAAGTAGTTGGAATGCTGTTTCCAACGGAGGAGAAAGGGGTAATTTTGAGATATTCCAATGGAACCGGAAAATTTTTGTTGCCTAGCGTTAAACGTTGTTACTGTATGTAGCCTAGTGAAATAAGTAGTTATGCAGAAGTGTATATCGCGTCCGCGATTTTCATCTTTTGGAAATAATGGCAGCGGATATTTTTTTTTCTAAAACAATTATTTAAGTACAACGAATACTTGAGTTGCCGAAAAATAGTTTTTTTGGCTGCGTTACGTGAGCATGCTTTAAATGAAAAAAGGAAAAAAACTAGCGCAGGCGCTGGTTTGAAATGGCTATACGTTTACTGTATTTACTCGCGACTAAAAAAATAACTAGTAATAATTAGGGATGTTGTATAGTTACGTGTTGCAATTGTATAAAATGTAATTATAATTACAAAATTATTTGGTTATATCTGTTAAAATCGATTACTGTTTATTGTTGACGGAATTTGAATTTAATTTTTGAATGCCTTTAGGCAACTGTGGCTCAGGCCGGATGAATGATGATGATTGGTTGAATGAAGAAAGTGGGGGAAAATGGAAGAAACCCGAGAAAACCCACCCACACGGTGTTTGACCACTGCAAAGGCCATATCGCAAGAACGGGGATCGAACCGACGACCCTTAGCGCCAGAGGTGAGCGCTGTACAAATTGAGCCACCGCGGCCCCTTTCGTTGACGGATAGGTGAAGCGATTTTGGTAGACCATTGTCTAAAATTCGTAGCTCGAAGTCATGCATTCAATATATCCTACTCCGTGTGTGTGAAGCCAAATTGTACTAAGGGATGTTGCAAAATAACTGACTGCGTAAAAGGAAGTTGAAAGCAGGAAGGAAATTAACACTGTTTGGTAGTACAAAGAAACTCGATAATGAAGTCTTCAAGTCTGTGAAGTTTCTTTTTTTTCTTTTCTATTTTTTTGTGTGGATCAAAATAAATTATTTGAGAAACAAAATTGAAAATTTTACTGAAGTTATAATGAAACCATCCTGTTTGTTATGCTAATATTATATGGGGGAAGGTGGCGATAGCGGAACTGGTTGGTTGAGTACGTTCAGTCTCGGTATTCGGGCGGTGGTGGCAGACGTGACGGATGTTTGTGGTAAGGTGCAAACAGTGGGTGGTAAAATTGATGTAGGTGACGTGATTGCATGTGTTTTTTTAATGAAAGCAGGTGGAACAGTTTTTTTTGTTTTGTTTATTATTATTATTTACTCCAAATGATTTCGTATGTAATTGGCCTAACCTGTTATGAACATATGTAATTGGTAAATGTTGAAAATTACCTGAGCTGGAGCTAAACATGGCTGTGATGTAAGGTGAATGGGAGACATGGAAGAATACCATCCCAGCCTTTTTCTCGTGTGGTCCCGCTAAAGTATTAGGAAGTGGAACATATTTTCAAGACACAATAATGGAAGGAAGTTTGCCTATTGAAGGGGAGAAAACGCATTTTCGCGTGTAGTACATCTGATTAATTATTGTTGCAGAAAATCCTACAAAAAGGAGGGTAGGGGTGATTCACGTTATATTAAAAGAAAGGCAAGGATACGTAGAGTAGCAAATTGGTTTCAGGAAAATAAACAGATAGGTTAGAGAACCATAGCTTTCGGCATGCATGTTAAAAAAAATACAATGTGAAAACAAGTGTCGTAATTAGGACTATTATCATTTGGCGAAATGAGTTCAATAATTATTATTTATGTATTTTTATGAATAGACGTGTTGCCAATAGCCAAGTTTAAAAGATACGTATTATTTGAAAACATGTTTTTGAAAATAACGGAAATTGCGTTTGACCTTGTGGTATGTATGTGGTATTACTTAGACAGTCTGTGTGTGTGTGTGTGTGTGTGTGTGTATGTGTATGTGTTAACATTATATTTTGTGGTTTATGTCTTGATAAAGTCATAGCAATGTATCTTTCGTGATCGCAGAAATACAGCTAATCGTTAGTTACTCTCTTTATTTTAGAAAATCTTAATTAAAGATCTGAACAAAGTGCATTGATAAAAAAATAGTATCAATATTTGTAATGAAGAGAAATGGTGATGCGGGTATTGAGGCTGGTGGTTGATGTAATTTCATATGGGGAAAGGGAAGATAGCGTCTACTGACCGTTGGTGACAATGTATCCCAGCATTCGTCCCGTTGACGTGAATACAAGGTATATACACAACGTTAAATTAACGAAATATAGTCTTCTTAGTTTTGTTACATATGAATGAGTGGTATTTTGCTTTAAATTCAGGGTCGGGGGTAACTGATGGGATGTACATTTTCAAACGATTGATGGGTATGTGCTGCTGTTTGCCTGCTGGAAGTTCTATGATGTAGGAGTTGCTGTCAGCTCCCCTTGAAAGTACCTTATAAGGCCCCTGATACTCTTGTTTAAATGATGGGCACTGATTTTTTGGTGTGTATAGCCTCTTTAGAAGAACTTGTGTTCCAGGTAATAGGACTGTAGGAGGCTTTCCTGAATCAGACTTGGCTTTGAGCCTCTCGTATGCTTCTTGTTTTCTCAAAAGAACTAGCTGTCTGTACTCTAATTTTTCGAGGCGTTCTTGATTGGACGAAGGATTGTTCGGATGCTGTTTTAAAATGGCGTCGACCGGAAATCTGGGGTCCACCCCAAAGACAATCTGGAATGGACTCATTGCGGAGGTGGTTGAGGGGCTTTTGTTAATTGAGGCTACAGCTGTTTGCAAATGCAATGGCCAGTCTTTGTGTTCCTCACGTGTAAGAAATTTTAAAGCCACTTGTAGTTGAGAAATAAGTTGTTCAACGTGGCCTATAGTTTCATGCCGTGCAGGTAGCGCAAACCTATATTGTATACCTAAGGATTGAAGGAAAGATCTAGCCAGTAAACTTGTGTGACTTGATTGTTTGTCTAAGTAGACTATACTGGGTGTAGAAAATGGAATAATGATTTGTTCCATTAAAAAGTCAATGAATTCCTGCGCTGTCGTGGAGCGAACGGGTTGGGCCACAGTGTAGCCTGACATATGTTCTGTAGCCACATAAACGTGGGTAAAGTTTTCGTGGGACGGAATTAATTTCCCGCAGAGGTCTATGCTCCATGTGGAGAACAACGTTGATACTGGGATTCTCAAGGTGTGCGGTTTTGGTGGGTTGAAATCCCGTTTGAATAGCCCGCATTGTATACAATTCTCGATTTTTTCAAATAACCATGAATGTAACCTTGGAACAAAGTAACGGGAGCGGAATAGCAACTTCATTTTAGTATAGCCGGTATGTGTTAGGGATTTTTCGTGCAATTCCTGGAACACGGAATCTCGCAGTTTTACCGGTAGCACAGTACCGTACGGCTAGACGAGTATGACGGGAATACACGGTATAGGATGTTTTTTGTAAGCCTGTATTGCCTATTCCACAGTTGATACTGTGGATGATTTTTATCATCTGTTTGCAAGGTTGAAATTATTTTAGAGAAGAATGGATCTTGTCTTTGTAGTGCGGCGATATCGGTGTTTGAATCAAGGGCAAGCAGTAGTGGGAGGGGGCGATCGTCCTCTGTCAGTTTTTCTGCTTCTGGATCTAATGGAAGTGGTGATCTGCTCATGAGGTCAGTCAAGGTGTTGTTTTTTTCCAGGGATGTGAACTATTTTAAATGAAAAAGAATTTATGAACATCAAATATCAAAATTTTTGGCGTCAGTTTAGAGGTTCGTATGGCTTTCAACGCGATGGCGTCGGTCATGAGGGTAAATGTCCCCAAAATCAAATACTTGTAGTATTTCGAGAGAGTATAATAGACAGCATACATTTCCTGATGGTAAATAGGTAAGGGTTTGATTCTTGGTGGGTGTCTGCTGGAAATGTAGGAAATAACTCTCCAATCTTTTTCTCCAATCTTTCTCTGCAGGAGACAGGCCCCTACCCCAATGGATGAGCTGTCAGTCATGACGAGATGTTCGATATTGTTGGTACTAAAAATAGTAAGAACAGGTGGCGATGTTATAGCTTTTTTCATGAAATGGAAAGCCTTTATTCGTTCGTCATTCCATACCAGTTTCTTAGGATTACCTTTTAATGCCTGATAAAGCGGAGCCAAGGTTGTTGAAAGATTAGGAAAGAAATTTCTGTAGAAATTGATTGCCGCAAGCCATGACCGTGGTTGGTTGGGGGATATCCATAATCGCTTTGATTTTGTCCGGATTAGGACGGATTGAACCTTGGGAAATCACAAAACCAAGGCAATTTATAGTTGTTTTACCAAAAGTACTTTTCTCTAAATTGAAGAGTAAGGAATGTGATTCTGCAGTACGTAATACTTGTATGAGGGCGTTGTTTATTTCCTCGATGGAAGAACCGTATATATACGCGTCATCTATGTAAAAAGTCACATTCCTCGGACAGACATTCTGAAATATGTGGCGATGCACTCTCTGCAGATTTATAGCACTATTCGTCGCGCCCTGGGGCATTACCGTTAATTCAAAGTGATTATGTGGCAAATCTAAATAGCGGGTGGAAAAGGCTGTAACTGGTCTATCTTTTGGATCGAGTTTTAACTGGTAGAAACTTGATTTCAAGTCCAAAGTATGAAAATATTTTGCGTCCGCCATTTTGTCTATTACGTTTGTAATAGGGGCAATAGGGTCCGCTATAGGTGTGGTCCTTTTGTTCGCCGATCTGAGATCCAAGACTATGCGAAGTTCCTCCTTATTGTGAGGCTTAGGAACTGCCAAAATATTGTTGCGATAGGGTGAATCACTTTTCTGTATAATTCCTTGATGGAGCAGTGACAAAATTTCATTTCTAACCTTAGGGCGGAGCCGGTGGGGGATTGAAAATTGAGGGTCCTGATAACAAGTCCGTTCGCTAATGTCAAGAGCAGCCTCATACGTCTGAACCTGAGTGAAATCATGCTTATCCCAATTAAATACTGTTGCATGATTTTGGAGTATATTTCTGATCTTATCTTGATCATGTTGCGGTAAGTCAGTGTTAATTTTAAATTTAGACGGATAAATTTTGTCTCCAATGAGATCCAAACGTTTTCTGACGTTTTGTTGTCTATCCTGCTCCGTTGGTGTATATAATTTTCTAATTGAGTACAGGGGGAATGCTTTATTGGTCAAATACGTGTTTGCAATGGCCATGGGCGTACCAGACTTAATCCGAATGTAGCGATTGGTCGTGTTCACTAAAGGTAAACGTGGCGAAAAGGTGTCGGTAACGGCTTGTGCCATATAAACGCCCGGTATGTTGAAAAGGGGTGAGTGCAAGTGCACTGTGTTTGTTCTGTAACGGACGGGAAGAATGAGGGGAATAAGCCTTACAGTATGAGGCGGTAAGACATAATTTTGTTTTGCCAAGAAAGTTAATTTGTTTCGTCGTGATACAGACTGAAAAGCAGTGACTTTGTGGACTGCTACTTTCCGTGTGGATTGGGATAATGGCGGTTTGTAGCCGAGGCGTTGAAAGGAGAACTTATTGTCGTCAAAATTGATGGTTGCCCTGTGTTTCCGCAAGAAATCATGACCGATTAAAATTGGGAAACCAGGAAAAGGTGCCAAGTGGAACACCAGAGTTAATGATTGTCCACCTATTTCTATATTTAAAGATACACCATGTGTGAGATGGACTGGTAAATTCGAGATACCTGTAAGGGTGGTCGAAAGTGTGAATGGTCGAGCATCAGGCGGTAGTTGGTCAACTGGAAAAAGACAAAGAGTGGCACCGGAATCAATAATGAAGTTGTGTTTTCTTGTACCGATTGTACCGGATATGCAAGGTAAATGATTCACCAATTTAAGCGGTACCGTCACCAAAGAGGAATCGCTAGTAGCACTGTTAGTTGGCGCTTCCGTACGCAAAAGTTTATTATTATTAATACTAGGCAAGTCGGTAATAAATGGAAGAGGTTTGGTGGCATCACTCGCCTGAGGTTCAGGTATTGTAGTGGGATCGGGTAGGGTAGCGGTATGGACCTTGTTCAAAATATTAACTGGCTGAGCTGTTTCCTGGGGGTCCAAAGAATTTTCCCCCGGAATGCTCTGTATACCGATGGACCTTTTTGGTTGATTTGAGGATGTGGTAGAGGTGTAATGGGTGGGTTCAACTATAATTTCAGAATGAGATGCTTTCAGGGAGGCAAAAGAGATTTCCCCCTGATCGCTTACAAGTTTTTTTGACTAGTTGTTGGTTGAAGATGGAATGGGTAAGGTGGGATGGATGGGTAATATGGGTATGGTGGTGCATACATGGCCACTGGACCGTAGGACGTATTGTAAGGTTGCTGAGGATACCGACTTATTGGTGGCCTGAAAGAGGAAACCGAACCTGATTAGGAACTCCTGTAGGACGATCTATCGCTTGAATTGTTTGAAGTGTTAGAATTGGACAAACCTTGTGAATAGCACCTATTTTTGTTCCTATAACGAGATCGGGGTTGACGCTTTTGATCATTAGGATTTGATCTAGACCTGTGGATATCGGAAAATTTTACAAAATTTTTGGGATGGGGCGATGGTGATCGATCTGTATAATGTTGAGCTCTGTTGTCAGAGCTACCGCTCCTGGCGGGGCAAATACATGCAGGCGATGTTGAATGCGAGGAATTTGGAGTGCAATGGTGGTGATACTTGCACTGAGTGTGAGAACATAAATTATCTTGGTGACCTGAGTATCTGGGTGATGGAGAGCGCGACTCGGGTCTAGATTGGCTTGTGAGTAAGGCTAATTGTGAGTTAGTGGCGGCATTAAGCTGCGTGTTCAAGATCAATTGTAATTGATCTAATCTATTGGTGATTTCAGTTAACGAATCTGATGGACTGGTGGATGGTAATTTATTGACAGGCTGTTGTTCGTGACTACGCTCACGCACCATACATTCAGCACGTTCTTATGTTGAAGCATGTTCTATCAATTGATCAAAGGTTGTGATAGGCTGTTGCGCAAAATGATAGATGTGCCGTTCAAGCATTCCGGATATTGCGTTTGTCAAAAAATCCGAAAATTTGAGCGTGGGATCATATTGATCCGCCAAGTATTTCTTTACGCCTGTACCTGTACGCCATACAGGTAGTGCGTTAACGGCTCATCCACGCGTTGCTGTCGCGAACGATACCTAATACTGTTGGAGGTAGGATTTTTATGACGACCAAATTTCTTAAGAAATTGTATCCTGAGCTCTGACCAAGTTAAGGCACTAAGAGCATCCTTATGGGTTTCGTAAAAATACAATGGAATATCATGCAAGTAAGAAGGAAAGAGTTCCCTTTTCCTAGAGTCATTCCAGTTGCAAATAGTGGCTGTACGCTCAAAATTCCGGAAAAAATCTTCCACAGATTGCGTTTGTGGATCAGAAAATTTGTCAAGAGACAAAGTTGGAGTTGCTAATGGTAACTCTAATGGTGGTGGTGTCTTGAGTTGTTCGCGGTTACGAGACATAATGCATGGGAAAATTTGAAAAGCAAAAAGTAGAAAAAAAATTAAAAAATGGTTGGGTGTACCTATGTTTGTGGTTCAGGCTTTAAGGTTAAACTATGGATTAAAGCAGCATTGAGAAAATATCCAATGGGACTTATTCGACGGATGGAGCCATGTGACGTCCCCCTTGAGTTTTCGGTTTTTGTTCTTTTCACGTATGCTAGAGTTTAGTTACTATATTTATTTTTGACCAATTCTTTTGTGATGTTTATGAAGTAGCTTAATGTGGAAGATTTAGTATGTTTGGTTTGATTTGGTAAGCTCCTATTGAAAAATGGGACTATTGTCTCTCCGCTGATCTAGTGGTTACCGTCGCTGACTGCTGATCGTGGGTTCCCGAGTTCGATTCGTGGCTCTGCAAAGAGATTTTTTCGAAAGTGAGGTCTGGAGCAGTGACCACCCAGGATCGTGATGCAATTAGGGAGATGTTGTGAATAAAAGTCAGTGGCGATCACAGTTGAGAGCTTCGGCTCTCCTCTCGCAACACGTCTGGTCTGGCCAGCGTGCAAGCAGTAGACCAACTCCTCCCTTCGGGAGAGGCCTCATCCATAAGTATATTGAATATGGCTGTGAAATATATATATATATATATACAGGGTGGTGCAATTAAAAGTTGCCACCTCTTGTATCGCCCGAACGGCTACAAATATAAGAAAATGCAAAAACACGTCCACCATTATTTTGAGGGGCTATCATTTTGAGCTATAAAACTTGGCCCCAAGCCCCCCAAGGGGGGTAGGCGGGGGGCAAGATCAACATTTCAAATTGGAAAGGGGGCGAGTGATATCTCGTTTGAAAGGTCTTGACAAAATAAATATTTTGGTCAAACTTTCAAGTCGCTATTTCTGCCCCCATTCAAAATGGCGGGTGTTCAAAATTCATATCCATAAACTCCTGGCATAAATTCACTAATGTACGGATGCAATAATGTCGAAAGTGCTTTTTTAAGTTTGACAATAGGTATAATCTGAAGTATTGGTACAATCATTATATTGTATTCTTGTCTTGTCTAGAACTCAAATTTATTTTTTAAATATTAATTCTCCACTGAGGACCATTCAGTACTAGTTGTAGCCATTCGAAATACAAGGGGTGGGAAAGGACTTTATGGACATGACTTTGAAACCCCATTTTCAATAGGGACAACATAGCGACTTGAAAGTTTAACCACAATATTTCTTTTCTCAAGACCTTTCAAACAAGATATCACTCGACACTTTTTCTGATTTGAAATTTTGAAGTTGCCCCCTCTTAAAATCCTTGGGGGGTTTGGTGGCTAAGTTGTAAACCTTAAAATCATAGCCCGTCGAAATAACGCTGGACGTGTTTTTGCATTTTCTCATATTTGTAGCCGTTCGGGCGATACAATAGAAGTAGTATAGTACGGGAATAATTACAATATCCTGGGGGGGTAGTAGCGGCTATGGCCTCCCCCCTTAGGATTTTTATACAACATGTTTGAATTTGCGTCCTCTGCCATTTTTAGGAGTCTGTACAACATGCGGTAGAAGGAGGGTGTAGTAATACATGAAATTGATATGCTTATAGATTGAATACCTTAAATGTTTAGTAATAGCGATTTATTAACTGTGTTTAATTGCATCAATACGATAAATAATTAATGTTCAATAGGGTACCACCTTTTTTATCCATACAGAGTATACTCTATGCATTAGTTACTGGTATCAAACATGAAATACTCAATAATCAATTTCCTATCAAGTTTTCAGTCATTTGATTTATATATTGCCTTCAACATCTTATATTTTCATTGTTTTAATCATGCAATTACTTGTATTTAATTTTTATTTGATAATTCAGATAAATGTCAATTATTTTATGAACACCCTATAGCGACCACTCATTAGAAATTAATATTGTTGTGTTATCCTGTCGTAAGATGAATTCGATAACAAATCAAGAAGACATACGCTAGATATGTCGAAATCGTCTGTCAGGATGACAGACACTAAGACTCGAACCCGGCTTGTCTTTCTCAGTACTGCTTCCAAGACCACAACGCCAGTGTTGAACAATACTGGATTTAAATGAAGTGTTTGGAAAGAAGGCAAACAGCTGGCCGATATAGAGAAAACTTTTTTCTTTACTCTCTCCTTCTTCTGTTTTGAAATTTTGAGACAAAAGAAGACATCTGTTGCCTCTCTTCTTTTTCCAATAAATAGATGGAGGTAATTAATCATTAAATAGTAGTGGGTATCAAAAATCTCCGATCCCCTTCCACCAAAATTTGAGCATCTGGTGTAAAAATGACATATGCAGGCTATTAATTTGACAAAACTGTCATCTCCTTCCGCATAGAACATCACCTTTAGGGCCAAGGTTCAACCCGTTGACCCACAGACAAGCCTGGGAATATTCTGGCCATAAGAAACAGGAAATCTGGTCGCGTCGATTGCAGAGGATGGAGAAAAGAAGTGTGTCTGCCCAGACATTAATTGTTGCTGTGGCATCTGCTGTAGCACGCGTCAAATATTGTTTTAATTTTCGCAGTGCTTGAGAAGACTTTAAGGGAGTGAAAACCTTTTCTGTTGATGTTTCAACTAGATGGTAAGAAACAAAATGCATGATAACTCTTTCTTAAATATTTAAACAGAAGAAACCGGTGAGATTTCATACAAAATAAGAGAACTATTTACATAGTTAGGATAAATATTCAAAGATAATCTATCTAACGATAGCTTTATATAAAAAATTACCTATACATAATGTGAATATATCTATTTGCTATAATACTATCATCTTTTATTATTAATTTCTACTCCAGAGATGTGATTATTCTGCATAAGAAGTGTGTCTTGCTTATTTTCACACCTCTATTTGTATAAATGAATGATTTGAAGTCCAGAGACGATGAAATATACATATTTTACATGTAGAACCGTGCGACTTGAGTCAATATAAACTGAAATTACTGCATTAGTACCAATTTTCGAATAATTTGAACACTAGGACTGCGTTTATTGTGCATAAAGAACCGTATGATATGTGATTAATGCATTTGTAAGCAAAAGTTTTCCTAATATTTTACTTTTGAGATGTTTCTTAAGACTTTTAAAGTCGAAATTACTACAATATTGCTATTTGTGAGCTAGTTAGCG
>JAGDQP010013569.1:5356-47469 GCA_022664845.1 Lepisma saccharinum
AACTCTTAATTTAACTGTCGGGTTCCAGTTTTCTTTAATTTAGACTCTGGGTTGAATTTTCCCTATAACTTTAGTTTGGGTAGAGGGCAAAACTTTTTATTGGTGGTGCAAAAAAGCGCAAAACTCAAGTGATAATACGGCATAGGCCTGAACTCTGTACTCTGAATTAAACTCTCGGGTAGCAGTTTTCTTTAACTTGGACCCTGGGTTGAATTTTGCCTATATCTTTAGTTTGGGTCGAGCGCAAAACTTTTTATTGGTGGCGCAAAAGATCGCAAAGCTCAAGTGATAATGTGGCATAGGTCCGAACTCTGAAATCTGAATTTAACTGTCGGGTTCCAGCTTCTTTAGTTTGAACCCCGTGTTGAATTTTGCCTATTAGTTTAGTTTGAGGCCACGCAAAACTTTTTGTTGGTGGCGCAAAGTAGCGCAAAGCTCAAGTGTTAATATGGCATAGGTTCGAACTCTGTACTCTGAATTAAACTCTCGGGTACCAGTTTTCTTTAACTTGGACCCTGGGTTGAATTTTGCCTATATCTTTAGTTTGGGTCGAGGGCAAAACTTTCTATTGGTGGCGCAAACAAGCGCAAAACTCAAGTGATAATATGGCATAGGTCCGAACTCTGAATTTAACTGCTCGGTTCCAGCTTTCTTTAACTTTTACTCCGGGTTGAATTTTGCCTATAACTTTAGTTTGGGTCGAGCGCAAAACATTTTATTGGTGGCGCAAAAAAGTGCAAAACTCAGGTGATAATATTCCTTAGATACGAACTATGAACTCTTAATTTAACTGTCGGGTTCCAGCTTTCTTTAAGATAGATTTGGGTTGAGTATTGCCTATAACTTTAGTTTGGTTCGAGCGCAAAACTTTTTGTTGGTGGCGCAAAATAGCGCAAAACTTTTTGTTAGTGGCGCAAATTAGCGCAAAATTCAAGTGATAATATGGCATAGGTAAGGACTCTGAACTCTTAATTTAGCTGTCGGTTTCTAGCTTTCTTTAATTTGGACCCGGTGTTGAATTTTGCCAGTAACTTTAGTTTGGGTCGAGCGCAAAACTTTTTGTTGGTGGCGCTAAATAGCGCAAAACTGAAGTGTAGAAATGGCGTAGGTCCGAACACTGAGCTCGGTTTTCGGGTTCCAGCGTGAAGTTGGATCCCAACTTGACTTTTGCCTATAACTTTATTTTGGGTCGAGCGCAAAACTTTTTATTAGTGGCGCAAAAAAGCGCAAAACTTCTGATAAGTTTTTTTGTCAGATTCCATTTTCGGGTTCCAACTTCACAGAGCTCTTTAAATGCAGTTCACACAAACTTTTCCCTGATGCTCAACACACATGTATCATGGACACTTGAAGCATTTATAACGTGTCATTCTCCTCTTCTTTGAGGGGCAGTTAGCACAAAGCTTCCTCTTCCTGTGTTCCTTGAGGTTCTTCCTCAACAAGTGCTTCCTCTGAGAGCTCTTCCACCAAGGATATCTTCAATTTTCACCTTTAGGTGTCGCTGTAAAGTTGTGATATAAGTCGCTCTTGTAACCATGGAAATATAAGTCCTTCAATTATTGCTTTGGCGAATTCTCACTGAGAAACTGGTTTCCGCTGCTGTGCCACCATGTTATGTACATAAATAACTACTACTCCAGGTAAAAAAATATAAAAAAATCAAAATGAACACTTACTTTATTAATACATAGTGAGCCATCAAAATACAACGATAAACAACTGTCCATATTTTTCTCTTCGGGACAAGTTACTTTAAATACAGTTCACACAAATTTTTCCCTGATGCTCAACACGCATGAATCGTTGACACTTGAAGCATTTTTAACGTGTCATTCTCCGCTTCTTTGAGGGGCAGTTAGCACAAAGCTTCCTCTGTTGTGTTCCTTGAGGTTCTTCCTCAACAAGTTCTTCCTCTGAGAGCTCTTCCACCAAGGATATCTTCAATTTTCACCTTTAGATGTCGCTGTAAAGTTTGGATATAAGTCGCTCTTGTAACCATGGAAATGTAAGTCCTTCACTTATTGCTTTGGCGAACTCTCATTAAGAAACTGGTTTCCGCTGCTGTGCCACCATGTTATGTACATAAATAACATAAAGAGTTCGCTAGAGTGCTGTTAATCATATAACAAAACAGAGGAACCATCTTTGGCCAGGGTACCAGACGACGCAACAAAATTTGACACTGACATTATTCATAAGCTTTCGTCTCACAGGCGACGGAACAATCTTAACATGGTTAAAATCCAACACCACACATCACGACCGGACGAACGCCCCTGGAATACTGAAGAGACGATTGGGTAGATGATTAGATGAAAGTGCACGGCCCGGCAGGGTGGCCAACCATTAAAAACTAAAATTCCCGTAAACTCGCGTCGCCTGGGAGACGAATGCGTATGAATCTAGGGTTAAATAATCACACTAGGTATAGCTCGATGTAAGTTGGGCGTTCGCATAAAATCAATTGATTTTGTATCTAAAACCGATGCAATTATAATCGCGTGCAATTGTCGATCAATTGTCCTCACCTGATATCTGATGTTTCGCCAATTAGACAAGAAATAAAAGGGAGATTAGTACTAAAGAACATGTAGTGTAACTTTACACGTAATCGGGACATGATTACAATGATAGAGAACGAATGTCAAATATTCGGCAAGAACTGAAGGTACATAAAGCGTATGCATAAAAGACTGATACATAATAATGATATAAACATACGTAAATAAAATTAATATATCCGGTTCATTATCACTTATAATAATATCTAGGTTTTAAAGGCTATGTAGAACTATATACCCAATAAAACAAAGGACCATACGGTGGTATTTTATAGAATTAAACCACTTGCTGGTTAAGCACATGTAATAAGTGCGATTGGCCTAAAGGCCATATACACATAATACAACAATAGAAATTTTTGTTATTGAAAATTAAGCCATTGGCTGATTAAGTACATACAATTATAAGATACCCGGAATACATATTAAACAAAGCGTCTACCAAAAATTTCTTAAATGGAGAGTACTCTTGCTGTCGGCGTCAAATTTTAGTAAGTAAAAGTTCAATGTAAAATGAAAGATCGAATGAGTCCTGGTTATCTGATGATAGAGATGACAGACAGGTGCATAGCTTATTGTTTCGAGAAGTTAGGCGGCATAAATGGTTGTCTTAACATGCGAAGAATATTTATTTTAATGGATATTATATACCTTTAATGAACAAACAAATGGACCCATGATAAATGTAAAACTATTTTGTGATCACCCTATATATGAGTATGGTGATGGTTAAAGGGAGGAGGGGACAGGTTTAAAAAATGAGGGATGGTACATTCTTATTCAGCTCTGTTTAATTTGTTGCGAGCTCGCATTTTCTCATTTCCTGGCTTCGTGGCTGCGTCTTTGTCCTATCTTTTCAAAAGGAATTTAAATTGTATACATGGGTAAAAAGTAAAATCTACAAGTATAAAGAAGACATCAGATACATGCATTTATACGGACATTAGAAAATAAAATACACAAGATATTCCATTTTTTTCCTGGTCGCAACCGGAAATTGTGGCTTCCACTTGTGGTTCCATGTATGATAGTTGCTGTTTGTTCTTGCTCTATTGAAAATTCTCTAATGTTCAAATGACTATCAGCAATCTGGGAGATATATAGTACGCGGGTTAGAATTGAGTGAGGACCAAATCGGAACTAATACTTATCGGCATTGCTGTTTCAATAACGTGTAAGAAGTAAGTCTTTCTTGTCAATAAGGTTTTTTCTTTTTATTATTTTTCAATGGTGCTAAACCGGAAGGTAGTAGCGGACCGCCACCGTTGATCATGGAGAAAGGTCCTGTGATAATTTTGTTTGTTACGGATTAAAGTGGGTATTTTCCGAGTTTGTTCGATTCGTGCGACCAGAAAATAGATGGTATAAGCTGAAAAAGAAAACATTTACGATGAGTATCCCAAATGTTATTACAAATTTTTCTGATTGTATTCCTGAATTCATTGATTACTTGTCTTGTCATATTGTTAATTAAGTATTGCTACAGTACTGATTAGGTGATCACATCCCATTTGCACAGCACATCGAAAGCCAAAGAAAGAGAGAGAGAGAGAGAGAAAGAGAGAGGGTCAGGCTCAGGTCACTTCTATGTAAATAGGGTCGGCTTTAGGTATTTGTTGCAATTTGATTTTAAAATGTAAGGAGATCTAAATAATGGCTAGGCAAATGCACGCTACTACTAATGAAATAATAGATATTTATAAAGAGGGGATTAAGGGCTATGTTATACTCGTTATCTATTTGTATTCGACATTCGTGGAAGAGGTAGGGGGAGGTCTTATCTCTCAGGTCCTGCATTTAATGTACAGGTAGAATTCTGATAAGTTTGCCTGACAGAATCTGTTCCGTAATAGAGGGTAATAGTGCGTGGCTAGTGACAATATTTGGTTCTAAACCAATGGAAATATTACACTCACAACCAAGGTTAACTAGCAAAGTTTTATGTGGTTCCGATCTTCGGAACTGAAACATCTCTGCAGTTGATTTTAATGGCTTGTCCCCTTCTTGCTAGTGACATTGAAAGCATGTATTACATTATAATCCTTAGCCTCGTTGCAAAATAAGGTACAGTGCATCCTAATATCCTTCGCCTTTTTTTTAAAAAAAAAAGATTTAAGACATGGTAGGTACTTCACTTCGTTTGCATTTAAATTTCGGATGAAACATACTGACCCGGTTGTAAGATCAAAGTCGGAGGTCCTTATAAGATCTTGTTGATCTTGTCTGATTATTATGTTCAGGGGAAAGTCCACTGCACAAATTTCATCTTGCTTTCTAAAAAGTAGCGACTGAACTTGATATAGGGTGTTAGTCTGTTCGCGGTTTATAAGAGATAGTTTTATTGCTAAGAGGGTGTATCTTAGTGAGATTAGACACTTCACAAAAGGTTGGTAATAAAATAGTTGGTTCTGGTGCCGTTAATAGACAATATATATTCGGTCTGGGTCAAATGAGTTTCAGCTTCCTTGACCCATCCCTGTATTTGAGTTGGGGAAAATAGAAACGGGTTCAGGAGTTTATTTGACAACAGTGCATCAGTCTGCCAAATATTGTCATGTTTGATATTAGACCTAATTCTTTCCAAATAAGATATCTGGAGATATGGGGGAGGTGACTTTTGGATAAAAATGTATTAAAAACAGTGTCACTAAGTTTCTAATATGGGTCTTTATGACGTACATGAAGGCATATCCATAAGTGTCTAGGAACAGATTTGTCTCGTGAGGAAGAGTGGGCATATTTGTTCATAACTTGTTACTAGAAACACTGGATTCATGTGGCAGTTTCATTACTATACGGAAAGAATACTTATATATTATTAAGTGGTCATTCGGAACCATATTTATTCCGCTGTGAACAAGGGTCGGTAATTGCAGGGGTTTGGCAACACTGGATATACTTATGACAAGGAGAGTAAATATTCATAAGTTACTAGAATTTGGGGGTACTTGTGTTGATCTGAGTGGCGGTCTTTGGTCGTTGTTCATTGGTACGGGTGGCTGCTGAGGAAGGAGAATGCAGGGAAGGAGAACTATTCGTAACTTAGTCAATATATAGAGCATGACAAGTGATAGGGCGATAGTCCATGTAGTTAAAATAGTAATATAAGGCCTAGGGGATTGTACATCGTGAACGATGGTAGGGTCTAATGGTAATCTATAATTACTGTAATTGGGGTTAGGTAGACTGATTTCTTGTAAGTGCGTAGTCCAATCCTGGTCTAAGATATGCTCTAAAGAGTCAAATTCTGGTTGGCTCAATAGGGATAATGACAGCTGAAGGGTGCTTAATTTTGTACATGCGGCAGGCAAATCCTGTTGAATTTTAATACGCTACGCGGAACTATGTTGGCAGGGAAAAGAAGCTGAGATTCGTTCGTTTTTATTTAATTTGAGATTGCAATCACAATGTAATTCAATTTGTACTGCGCCTATGCCACTTGAGGAGATGTTGTTAGCTAAGCAGTTGCTAGTGAAATTTTCTTCTTTGTGAGTCAGAAGGCATTTTCTCTCTCCTAATTGTGTTATTAACGGTTGATTACGCAGTGAAAGGATAATTCAGTTATTTTTATATCTAATACAGATGATTAGCGCCATAAATTTTAACACATTCTTCGCAAGTAGTTGAAAGAAACGTAGTGTCCGGAATTTTGCATAGTAGGCCGGGCTGGTTTCGCATGAAATTTTGTGAGAGTTAGTCACGATCCTTCAAGTAGGGTTCCCGACTGCTAATAGGAGGGGTTCCGTTGTTATATAACAGGTAGATCCATTGTAGTGAAAAGGGAGAGCTTCTAATGAATACAATTCATAATTGGTATTTGCATGAATTATAAGTACCTTCACAACTATAACTGATTCATTAGGGGTCATGTGACAGAGCGTTGTCCTAAGGTGGTAGGTAGTATTCTAAAATTTGTGATCTATGTATGGCGAGTTAATATCGATTCTCTAATTTAGATTCGAGGGTTAAAAGATCCTTTCCCAGTAAGTTCGAGGACACGTGTGTTAAATATAATCTTTGGTCGGTACACAGAGTAGGTAATGTCAGAATTTCATTGGTTCGAATGAATTCAGCAACTAGTTTGGCAAGAGACAGAGTGTTTACTACATAAGACAAGATTTTGTTATCTTTCGTGAGGTAGTTTTTCACTATGTATTCCAGTTGCGTGATGCGATCCTGGATTACATTTACAGTATTCGCAATATTATTAGTATACACATGTACACATATACATATACTATACTAGTATAGTATATGTGTAAGGTGAGACGGACCTCGACATTTGAACTAGATGTTGGTGGCCATCATGTAGCTGAGATTTCAATGTCGAGACTCAAATTTCGGCTTGGCGCTCTTCGAAAGCGTACTTTTGAAATGTGGATTTAGAAATAACGTCACAACACCATTCTATAGCAGATCCGATAAAAGAGAGATCGCGGGTCGAATTATGAGGAGAAAATGGGAGGTGGAGTTGTTGACTTTTCAAATGTGTATCAATTAGTCTTAACACTTCGGCAATCACATCTAAAGATATGCAGAATTCAAGATTAGGTAATTTCTGAGTGGAGCAAAACTCAGTTTCAAAACTGTTTCTCAAGAAATTTAGTTCCCTACACAGGTTTGTCTCTAGAACATTAGGGATACGGTAGATTATGGGAACTAATTTGGAATATAGTGTACGACTAAGGGGTGTCCAGTGAACTCCTGGGTGAATTTGGATATTTTGTACTGCTAGTACCTCACTGTAAGTAGACACAAGAGGTGGACCCAGAACGTCATCTAAAAGAGGTATTGTGGGAGAGAATTAGTCTTCTAACAATACTTCCTCATACTGTACTAAAGGGGCTCTAATTTTTATTATAAGTTTGTTACAATGGAAAATCAGGCTGAAACGGAAACTGTAACCATATTTCTGGTATACTTGTTTCATGAAGCGATTTAGCTTTCGATAGGTTACATATAGCCGGATTCTAAAAGTAAGAAGGGAAGAGGAGTGTAGGAATTCTGAATGTTAAAGTTGATGAAAAGTTTACGGATATTCTGGAGAAAGATATTTCTTCGTAATTTTAGTGGTATTCTAGGGAAAACGATGCCCCATAGTTTTTGCTCCCAGGTGTATATCAAGTGAGTCACTGCGCTGGGAATACTGGAAGGAGGCATGGTTTCTATGATAGGAATATAATTTTTGTGTCGCGTATGACCTTTCTGCATACGACGAAACAGTTGATACTCGTGACGCAGTCAATGCAACTGGCTAGATTTAAGCAAGGTATAGTAACAATCCGAAGTTTGTTTTGTAAGCACATCTTACATAAAATAGAGAAAATATATGAAGTAGAAGCAGATGCTTCTAGCTTAGTACTTACAGGTGGCGTCACGTGCGGGACTTCGATTTTCGTTTCGCTGAGGTCGTCTGTCAAGGAAGCCGTAGTAGGCGTTTTACAAGCCTGCAATAAGCCATGGTAACAGCTTTGGGACAGTTTCTTATGTTTCAATAGACGAAGGTCGTCTTCGTTCCAGTCACATAAAACTAAACCACAGTGGTTGCAAGTGGTTCTATCCACTATCTTTAGATAAAAAAAATCCAGCTTTGCTGAGCTCGGCTGGAGTTTGTTTGAGCCTTTGGCCAACAATCAAAAGAGTTTAACCGTGCTGCCATAGTAGAGTACTGTGTATATTTTGGTGGGCGCCAAAGAACAGCAAAAAATGAGTCAAGTATCTGCCTAGTTTCGTCGTCGAGAGTTTTGGTTTACAGGGGTCACGGGGGTCAAGTTTCTCCCAGTAATGTCACGGGATCCACGTTCAGGGAGGGAGAACGGCCTGAGGGACCTCATGACACTCTCTACTGTGTCATAGTTGATGTTGAACGGGGCGGTTCTTGGTTCGATTGGGATATTTGCAACGTCGAAACCTTTGAGCAATGGACAAAATGGCGACCACTGTCGATGTTCGTGGTCAGTAGTGTCCCCTTTTATAAACTGACCTAGCTGAACACCACAGATGACACATCCCACGTTGTCAGGATCAGAAAGGTAAAAGAAACATGATTTTGCTAAAGACTCTGAACTAATAAATATGTTGCCACCAACTAAAGGTGGAAAGGCGTACTCACTCATCGTGTAAATTCAGATCGGTCCCCGCCATATACTGCGCTACGAGAATTGTGGTGCTCACTGTACGTGATATATTATACACTAATAAAACTCACTCTGATAATAATGAGCTTATGAACTAAATATATATTTATATACAAGCTAACCAAAAACGTTTTTGCCGTTTTTGACGTCCCATTAACCATAGAGAGGAAACGACGAAATGGCGCACGTGCCTGCCAAGCGATCGGGAGATAGTCTGACCATCGACCTCCAGTAATACAGGCACGGTGCTCACACACAGCTGTCATAGCTCGTCCAGTGTAGAAGAGAAGTGGAGGTATCGAAGCAGCTTGTTCGCGGATGTTTGTTGTATGACTATAAAGTGGGCCTGTCAGTTGCCGCATCAAGTCGCCGCATATGCCAGGCATTGTTGAGAATGCCGTGAACGAACGCACCGCCAGGCATTGGTTCCAGAAATTCCATTCGGGAGATGTGAACCTTGCTTATGAATATCGTAGTGGACGACCACATGTGTTGGATGGCGATGCCCTGAAAGCAGCCATCCAGGACAGTGGTCTAATGTGTGATGAACTTGCAGAAAGGTTCCATGTTTCCGCTGAAACAATCAGACTACACTTGCATGAGATAGGGAAGTCATACAGGTTAAGACTATTGTTTTCTGCTAGTATTTTGTTTCTGAAACGCTAGATGGAATTAGCATCGACCACGGTCGCTCGCCTGGTGGGGATTCTCGGATCTTTTTCTCTTCTCTCAAATAGTGTTTAGCGCCAAAATTGTTCAGTGTTGCTAAACGAATATAAGAAGAAGTATTTTGTAAGAAGACTCATAAATTACTACCAGATGTTCGGAAAAGTGGAGGGGGATGGGATGACTTTTTACGGCCGCGGGCTCCTTCCTCCTTCCTTAGTTGTTTCGTCTCGTGTCTTGAGCCGAAATCTATCTGTTGTCCACAAACTGTTAGCAATTTCTTTGGCTTTCATCCTGATGAGTGTGTGCTCAGAAAAGCGTACAAAATATTAAAATTTTTTTTACAATTTCTCGTTCATCGACAGTGAAATCCCTAAGTGTTTATTTGTGTGTGTGTATTTTTTTATTATTATTTTTAGGTAGATTTCGAAGAAACATCTACCTATTGAGATCGGTACAATGTCTATATGTATAAATATCCATGTATATAGATATATTGACACGCTAGCGGCCACAAGTTTGAAGATATTTGAACCAAATTTTATTATGTTATTTCTAGGCTTAATAGGTCGGCTAAGTTCATTAATGAGCAAAAACGGCCCAAGGGGCTGGTTGGGGGAGGGGGTTGAAATTTTGAAAAAATTATATATCAGCCCCTATGGAGTTTAGAGGAAAACCTTGTCCGCATAAATTATAGTACTCCCTATGAAGTTTACGGTAACACCAACGATTCAGGGGTTGTGAGGCTACGATGGGGGTGGAGGTGGGGATGGGGGTGGAAATTCGAAAATTTTAAAACCACGTCTTACGGCGTATCGTTGAAAAGCTCTTGATGATTAATCTACAAATCAATAACTAGTTTCTCGATAGTGCTCATATAACGCGAGATTTAAATTAAATTTTTAAAAAAACTTTGAGATCTACTCCAACACTGCAATTAACATTTTAAAGGAGAAACGTTGCTTTTACTGGTAAACATACATCGACAATACCAAGAAGTACGGAGGGCTTTATAATATTCAACTGTTCGTTGAAATCTAGAAGCTTCTTGTTATCTGAAGGATTTCCGATCCCAGAAGGCTCACTGAGCGCTCACCCACTCAGCCCGTTGAATGCAGCCATTCTTCAAATCCAAGAAAACCTTTGAACACTCTGCATTGCCTTTCAGATCACCGGGTCAAGGCTTGGTCCAACCTGGTGACCCATTTCAGCTCTGGTATGTGCAGGTAGGGTCCCATTAAATTGTTTTATGGGCCCACAATTGCGTTAAAACGGCCCTGCACAAAGGATAGGAAACATGGGCCCCAACAGACTCAATAGCCCAGGGACCCAAAATAGCTTAATCCAGCACTAGGTGCAACAAACACCCCCACCTCTGAAATAAACACTGTTCAAACGCAAAGAAAGTTTTAAAAATGCTACTTTACATTTCCGGTCACCGGGTCAGCTCGGGTCCTGCCTTCGGGCAGAACTTCATCAATAATAATAATAATAATAATAATAATAATACGAAGAAGAATAAGAGGAAGAAGAATAAGAAGACGACGACTATTTGATGGAATAAAATGCAACGACTTTCGCACATAGATACATGTACGAAATGAGTCAGAAATACCTACAATTTCAATTCTGTGGCTCCGTACATGAAACCCATAACCATCAAAATTGCCAAAATTGAGATACTGGTATTCCTGCATTGCTCAACCATACACGCATCATCACTCAAATCACGAATGTCAGATATACAACAATTACGTGAGAGAAAAAGCGGTGGAAGCCCATACAGTCTCCGTATAAACAAATGGGAATTATTTATACGCCTGAAAGCAGTGGCGGCGATTGCCGGACAGAAGTGCTGTGGGGCAACATGGGCAAGTTAGCCTTTGAATATTCGTATCAGTGCAAAATAGGTTTGATGGACCTTATAGTCGAGTTTTCAAAAGTGAGCTTGAATAAAATCTTACTATTTATAATAAAAAGGGTTTGGCTAGTTTATGAATTACTATATATGTATTTAAATGTTTGAAATGTGTTTACTTGTATATTTGTGGGCGAACTGCTACAAATAAATCCTCGCCGTTGCGTTTTTAAAACTGTAATTGTTTATCGAAGTTCAAATTTGCGGTGATAACATCGTGTGATGTAGAAAGAAGTTTTTCATGTTATAAAACTGCTTTTTTAAATTTTATTTATGGCTCTTTAGGCATCTAAGGCTCAGACAGGGATGCGGGGGAAATGGTTCAGGAATGTGTCGGCCAGGGCCTATGTTGAAGATACCATCCCGACGTTTTCCTGTTGCGGCTGAGGTAAACCCCTGGAAAAATCTCAGTCAGGTTCGTTGGCCGCTACGCAACTCCCGAACTCGCGAATGCTACGTCAACGCTCTACCACTGAGCTAAGGAGGCTCGGTGTATAAAGCTGTTCTATGTATAAATAGCATTTCTTTCTATTTGAAAATCTGAATACGCAAAGTGCCAAGAACAGGTGCTCGCCTTATAATCGAAAAGCCCGGGTTTGATACTCGGTGCCGGCCACCATGACTGAGATTTTCCCTGGTTTCCCTCAGTCATATCAGGGAAATGTTGGGATGGTACCTTGAATAAGGCCAGTGCCATTTCCTTCCAAAAATTCTTCCCCTTGTTGTTAATGTCCGGTATAAAATGGCTGAAATCGGGCTATATCTGGAAATTGTTAAGTAAATAAAACTATATACTTGTAAGTAGCAATAACAGTTCATTCTTGTTTCAGTTTTTCATGTAAAGTATACGCAGATACAAAGTATTATTTGTAAAATATTGCAAACCAAATTATAGTACAGTTTCGTAACTCGTGTTATTTTCTAGAGCTATAGGAGAAGATGAAGTTTTCACACTACTAATGTAAAATTTGGCGTTCTTATTGAAAAATGTCAGAATTTTTTCAAATTTTTAAAGTATACTGCACAAAATCCCTGTTTAGTCCCCGTTTTGGGAGCGTAAACACAAGTTAGTATTCCTTATGGGAGATTCAATGTTAAATTTTGGAAGCAGTTTTCTCCAACAATAATTTGTAAGGATTTTGCGACAAATGCTTATTATCAGTTGCAAAATGCAATAACAATCATCCGCAATGCTAGTACAGGTGTCTCGAATATTATTTTGGGTAAGGTTCCCCTTTGGGGGGACACGGGGCGTAACAAGGGGTGGGTGGAGTGCTACAAAAATTCCAAACTTTATTTTGCGAATGCTAGTGTCATATTGATCCCAAATGTCAATAAACTGATGCTCTGATGCTCCCTGCATGCGACAGTGACTTTTATAGGGGCCACAGCCCCCTTCCAAAAATCACTTAAAAGAAATTAATGATAAATATTCTTAGAAGGGACATGCAGACAGAAGCTATTTTTTTTAATCATTTAATGTAAAATTTGCCATTATTGTAGAAAAATGTATGAATGTTTCAAATCTGGAATGTTATGTTGGTAATGCAGCACCTTAGGGGGGCGCAGGGTGCGTAGCAAAATGTCATGGAACACTATACGAGTTCCCAAATGTATTTTGGGAATGCCAATGAGCGTCATATTAATCACGGAATTAATACTCCGATGCTACTTGCATGTGCCAGTGACTGATATGGGGCTATAACCCCCTTCCAAGAACCACTTAAAATAAATTCACAATAAATATCCTTCGCATTGACATAAAGGCAGAATCTATTGTTTTATCAATTAATGGGAATTTTTGCAATATTGTAGGAAAATGTACAAATCTGGAATGTTATTTTAAGCCTCTGAAGAGTGGTCACGGAGAGACGTGATTAGTGATGAGCACAAAAGTCTTGGTTTTGAAGTTTTGGTCTTGGTCTGGTATGCAAGACCAAGACCAGGGATACCGATGCAAGACCAAGACCAAGGGATGCAAGACCAAGACCATACCTGCAAGACCAAGCCCAGCCTGCAAGAGTCTTGCACACGCACTATTTGAATATTTTTAAAACGTGGAAAAGAAGGGGAAATCATTATATCTTTCACTTGAATTTTTTTGGCTTCTGTAAAAATACCGCTGTAGTGAAGGTGTTCCCAGTTGTGCAAACCGTGTGAGTGGATCTGAAAATCATGCCACTGTTACTGTAGCATACTAAATTAAACTTACACTGTACTCTACTGTACACTAAACTTACAATAGGAGGAAAAAGTTTCTGTTAAGGGCCATGTAAAGCCAAAATCCCCGACAAGAGATAACAGCACTATCTCTGTATATGTCTAATGTATTTTTATCGTTGCACGAAATTTCAATGTTGCTCCTACAAATTCAATCCTAGAGAGTTGTTTCCTTTCTGCATTATATGGCTTTGATATTTATATTAAATTCATTTAGCCAGTCAAAGTCTTTTCTGAGTCAATCTTTTGGTTTGTTGATTTGTGGAGAGTTTTAGGATCGAGTTCTTTTCTTCTGTTCCTTTTTACCCGGATTTACTCTTATGACACTTGATATTGATATTGTTACATTATTTAAGAAGATTGAAGAGTTTAGATGAGTTCAGTTAGTGAGGGGAAATTTTTATTACAAAATAATTATGAAGGCGATGTCATCATAAAGAAATTTTATTTATCCGAAGGAAATTAAGTAAAATGTATCCTATTTTGGGAGATGGATTGTTCAATAGAAATTCTGTAGAAAGCGGTAAAGTTTGTTAGATTTTACATAATGTATTAATTAATTGTTTACGACCTCTGGTATGTAATGGGCATTGGAATATGATATGATTGATGTCTTCTATAATTGTGGGTGAACAGTCACAAATGGGGGTATCAGATAATCGAATTTTATGCAGGTGAGCGTTGGTAGTAACATGCTGAGATCTTAATCTGTTTAGTAAAACGATACATTGTCTGGTTGCTTGTTTGTATGACAAGAATCAAGGTTTATGAAGATGTATGTTGGTAAAAGATCGGTTTAATTGAGAAGATAATTGTGGAGTTTGAGTGATCCATTCTTGCCAGTATTCTGATATTTTTTTCTTAGCCTTGGGCATGATGTCTGTATAGTGAATTTTGATATTGGTGGCATTCGGTAATTGGATAGCGGTACGAGCTAGATAATCAACTATGTTGTTTGTCTTAGAAAATTGATGGGATTTAATGTATGTTATTTCTATCGTTTTACCCTGTTTTTGAAGTATTTGTAAAGAATATAGAGTATTGATGACGTAAGGGCTAATTTTGAAAAGTTTTTGGTCTAAAGAGTTAAGTGCGTGAATGACTGCTTGTGAATCTGTGAGTAATAGAATTTTGTTTTCTTTAAAAGTGTAGGCGTATTTAGTTGCTAGGTATAATCCTTGTATCTCTGCGGTGAATATAGAAGCTGATTCTGGTAAACGTAGTTGTTGCCTGAAATTGTTTTTGGGATCATAAATAGTAGTACCTACGCCTTGTTCAGTTTTGGATCCGTCTGAGTAAATAAAATGGAATCCTTCCCATTTTGTATAGTATTCTTGCATAGTTTGCAAGTTAGTTATAGACGTATGGACACGTGAGGAAGTGGTAAAGGGAAGTATGAAAATAGGATTACTTTTGACGCCTATGATATTAGATATTTCGTCCTGATAAATGGAATAGAGTTGATACCAGATATTTAAGCGGGGGGTTCTGTGAATTACCGCTCTTCTACGTCTTAGATTGTAATATTCTAGAATTTTATTTTTATAAGAATGAGAAATATTTTCTACATTAGATTCATCTTTTAAAATAGATTTGACCGTGAGTAGTACTACACTTACATGAAAATAAACAATACATTAAAGCATATTTCTGTTACTATTGACGCATTAAGGCAGGCAATGGTACGCATAGCTTTAACTATTCCCTATACCCGGTTTAAAATTTACATATGAAACTTATAAAGTTCTTAAAAGCAAGACTTGCAAGCAAGACAAAGAGAAAGACCAAGACTGGGTGAGCAAGACCAAGACCAAGACTGGGTGTGCAAGACCAAGGCCGCTACGGTCTTGGTCTTGCTTTTGCTCATCACTAGACGTGATCCCTCAGATTTGATTGACTTAGACCAAAGTTGCAAATTCAGCCCAGAAAAAAAATTCAAGGGAAAAGCACATATCCAATAGGAAGTTTCTTACTGAGAGATATTGGTTTCAGTCAGCAGTAAAAGTAACCCTTTCAGTTATCCTAGTATTCTTCATGAACAAGAGCAATAACTATCATAGAACAAAGAAAATATACGAATGCATGACAGTTTCTAATATTGTCATCCCAACGATGTCTCGGTCTCCCCAATGGTCTCCTTCTGATTATATTCCAACCAGAATATAATCTTCGTTTCCCCCCGTCCGAGCTACGTGGCCTGCCCACCTTTGACGTCGCGATTTCATTATTTTTACAACATCTGATGAATGGTAGAGTCCGTGGAGTTCTTCATTATGCAGTCTCCTCCACTCTCCAGTCATCTCGTCCCGTCTCGTCTCGTCATCTTTCTCAAAATCTTATTTTCAAATACACGTAATTTATGTTCATCTGCTAGGGTGGAACTCCAACTTTCGCAATCGTAAAGTATTACCGGCAGAATAACCTTTCTGTATATATTCAATTTCAATTTCCTTGATATTAATCTCGATGTTAGAAATTTTTGGACTGAACAGAAACATGCGTTCTCCGATACTAAGCGACTGTTTATTTCTTCCGTGACCTCATTTTTGCTTGTTACGTATGCTCCCAAGTATTTAAATTTGTTTACTTTCTCTATGACCTCATCCCTAATTCGTATGTTTTTATTTCCTTCATTCCCTGTGTTTCGGCTTGTTAAAAATAAAAATTGAAAGATAATATGAAAAAAGAATTACAAAAACATCAAATAAAAACCAATTTTAATATATGTATTTGGATGTGAGTGTGTGTGTGTGTCTACCATTTGTGTACGAATGACGTGAGAGTGTGTAGAGAAACTAACATGAATAAATGATTAGATAATGTGTGTGAGCGGATAAATATATGTGCATGTACATAATGTGTAATACTTAGTAAACTTACGCACCTATTTGGGGAACATGATTGTGAACAAACAGTATAAGGCTCCATAATAAATTCCTAAATAAAGCATCAACAGTCTTAGTTCTTCTCAGGTCCAACCGAGAAAGTGTGTTCACTGCACTTTTTCAGGGCATTTGCTTAGACGTAATGAAACATCAGACAATTCCCACTAACATACACTGCTCCAGGTCCAGATTTTCCAGGTCTTTTCATCAGTTACACCAGGCAAATACAGGGATGGTACCTATACTTGATATTCACTTGTCGGTTCTTTTAGCCATCCATGTCTTACCCTATTGTGATTCTTTCGTAACGACATGCAATTCAAAATTAAGGAAAGTGATAATGGAAACGTTTAAACTAAACATGAAATAATTATGTGTTGTGCAGAGACTGCTAGCCATTCAAAACGAAGTGCTTGTCAAGGTTACTATATTTTCTACTCTTGTACTGATTGAAAGGATTTTCTCAAAACTATCCCCAAACCACGCAAAACTGGTTTCTTGCAGCCATACTCAATATCCTCCGGACAAATAACACCAGGTCACCAACCATATCCGAAGTTTCCTTCTTTTTCTCTCTTTGCTATTTTCAGACACACAACCATCTCTCAATCCGATTTGTCTAACCCCTCGTCGTGACTTGTGGTTGATGTATCGAACTTTAAAACTAATAAATATTATGTAGTTTGTAGTAAATTATTTATATACATAGATATAAGTTTACGTTCATAAACAAATGAAAATTACTTTGTTTTTCTGTTCCCGTAGACCGAGTAAACGAGGGGTCTGAGGGCTTTGCTTCAGCTAGCCTTTACCTAGTAATAAAATAACTATCAGTCAAGATGGCCGACTACTGGATTTGAACCCAGGCCCTATGAATATTCGGACAACGTTCAACCACCTGAGTTATGGTCACTCCTTCCGTTTGATTTCAATTTTTGATACAAAGACATAAATATTATGTTAATTCCTCAGCATAATTTATGAAAAAGAATGACAAGATCATGGATATTTCCCTCCATGTGTTCCTGTGGCAATTCGACGGGTGTTAAGACACAAATCAAATTAAAAAGATGAACATTATCTTTGATTATGATTGTCTGTGTGTTTTTATGCAAACAGAAAATTCGTCTACAATATATCTTCACGGAAGGAGCCTAAACATTTGTCGAATGATTTGAGATGGGGTACTTGATATATGGAATGGAAAATAGATTCCTTTATTTGTTGAGATACTCAACCGTTTCTCGGTCCTTTCTAGAAACAGATGACAACTAACCTTTCTATCGTCTTGTTTTAAGCTTCAAAATCACTATTGTTAAATTATTGCTTTTGCCTGTTCATCTGCGAAGTTGATTACCCCTCCCCTGGCTCCTCCTTTTCCACGCTTATTCATGCTGGTCAACTAACGGCGAACCATGTTTTCTTTTCTTCTAAGGATCACACACATTCCATCCTCACACAAGATGTTTTTGTTTTATACTTGGTACAACAACAAATATTTTACCACAATCTCTTCCCCCACTTTCGCTCCCCTCTTTTATCTTGTGTGTGTCATCTACCGCCGATTTTCCTCCCAACAAGAAAATAACCTAGGATGGAAGGAGGAAGGTGAAAAAGGGGGTATTTGTTTTACAGTTTCTTGGTGACTATTCATTGTTCAGTTCAGCCAAATGTAGCGGTTGAATGACTACAAATTTTGAGATACACTTGCTGCAAAGAGAATTTCGAAACAAGAGAATATTTATAACAGGCAGCTGAAACTTTTACTATAAAGAAGCCTCTTTTGAAGAGTGGGTGCCTTGCAAATACCGCGAAAGAATTATTTCATTGACTTGCCACTACTAGACGGGCTTTCAGCGACCTTGCCCTCGCTAATAACATAACCAAAAACCGCCAGGCCATCTCCTATCGAGGTTGAGATAAACAACCTACTGTTGTATTTCTTGAGTGAATATGTTCGATCAGAAATTAGTTTCACATTAACATGATTGAGCAGAACTTTTGATTTCAAATTAAAACCAAGGAAAATTTAATATATGCCTGAAAAAGTACTTTGGAGGAGCAAGACCCTGGAAATAAGTGCCCTGGCGCCGCCAGGGCTGAAACACACCACTGATATGACAAGACCATGGATATTTCCCTCCACGTAACCATACTTTCGGAACGTCGCGTCGCACGAAACTGAAATCCCAAAAAGCTGGTCAAAATATGAAAACACTGTTCAATGTGCATAATATTACGTACAAATTGTTTTTCGAAGTCACTAATTGCGATTGTCAAAATGCAAAAATTTTAAATAGCGGATATAATGTGGCATGTCAAATTATACCAAAATTATCCAAATTGACTGAAAATTAGTTTCTTTATATATTTCAGGTCGCTGATGATGATTATAAATGTCAAATTATGAAAATTATGCATGTCAAAATATGAAACAAGGGGTCCCGGGTTTGATTCCCGGTGTGGACACAAGTGGTTTGGATCCCACGTTATACTGTAGCTCCCGTCCTATGGGCGTCTTCATCATCATCATCATCATCATCCCGTGGAAGGCAATGGCAAACCACCATGGGTTCACCTTACCCAAGGATTTTCGTGTCAAAGACCTGCCTTTGGGCAGAACAACATCAATGATAATAATAATAATAAGAAGAAGAAGAAAGGGAGGAAGAAGGATAAGAATAAGAAGACGACGACTTTTTGATGGCATAAAATGCAACGACTTCCGCACATAGATGCATGTACGAAATGTGTCAGAAATACCTACAATTTCAATTCTGTGGCTCCGTGCATGAAACCTATAACCAACAAAATTGTCAAAATTGAGATATTGGTATTCCTGCATTGCTCAACCATACATGCATCATCCCTCAAATCATGAATGTCAGATATACAATTACGTGAGATAAAAAGCTGTGGAAGCACATACAGTCTCCGAATAAACAAATGGGAATTATTTTCTGGGAAAAACCGGTAACCAGTGTTTGATCAAAAACCTGTGTTTGAGATAACAGGTGTTTTATCAAAAAGCGGTGTTTGAAGAGAAATCGGGAACCGAACGATGTTTACCAAAACCTGATGTTTGAAGAAAAAAAAAAAAAAGGTGTTTGAACAGGAATAAAAACCGGTTCGGGTCCATCAAAACTAATGGCCCAAAGTTTCTAATGTTGTGTGGTATTTACATATTACATGATAATAAAGTTTCAATTTCATATCTCAAGTTCACTGTTTATTTTATACCAAAACTAGCAATAAATAAATTTGGTATAAAGTTGTCAGCGCATACTTATCTTTGCCAAAAATTATCTACTGTAATACCAATCGACCACATTGAGAAACTTTCCAAGTTCATAACTCAATTGTTACTATCTAGTTTCCAATTTTTTCCTTTAGGCATCTAAGGCTCAGACAGGGATACGAGGGTATTTATTAATAATAAAAAATTCAATCTAGGAACAATGAGTCGAATCTTGTCGGCGATAAAGTTAACAGCACCACAGGGACTCGGAAACCGAAAAATAAATGTGGCTTTGCATATGAATAATGAAATCATCTTAGCTCGACCTGGAGCGTGCTTGGGTCCTCAGTAAGCAAATAAACAAAGAATACAAAAACTTGCTTCTTTGTCTTCACAAACAAATAGTACAAAAAAGTATTTTTGCCGATCTATATCTAGTGTCCAGTTCAAACACGATTATCAAGGCACAATTTGGGGATATAAAAATGCAGAAGACTAAACCTGCTTGAAAGGATCTACGGCATAGACGGCAGCACACTAAAAGTGTTGCAAAGGAATATAGCAGATTGATCACGCGCGTACTTAGCACAAAATGCTGTAAGCACAATTTGACTGAAATCACCACTCCGAAATTTTCTGAGATTGGCCCATGCAAATTTACTTATAAGCAACACATGCATCGACTCCACTCTTAGGCCGTCCGAAAGGGCATAACATTCATACATAAATATTGAATAAGAGACGAACGAAAGAATCAAATATATAACGAGAAGATCCCAAACAAAAGTTTTCTCTATTAACAGTCTAGTCGCTAATGAAAAAAAAACGAAAAAAAAAAACAGGCGGTCAAGATGTACTACAAAATTGGAATAATTGCCGGAACAAGCACTTGATGTTTAAAAAAACACTAACAAACAGTTGTAAAACCTCATAAGCTGCTTGAGGTTCAAAATTGCTTGAGACGCGATGTTTCTTGAATTCGAAAGGTTACACAAGCGGTTCCCGTAAAAAAATTGACGTATATATGTATCAACCTAGTTGAAAATCTCTGCAACTTAAACACAACTTTGCGGAATATAAGAAGCAAATTCACCCAGGGGGAGAATTTTTAATTTCAGGGAGGGCATTTTCCAAGGACTACCCCCTGAATTAATCTCTGATGGTTGGTCATCGTCAGTGAGATTTTCTACAATTCACTAAGACAAGTTCAATTTACTTCATCATCCTCTTACCCCGAATTAGTGTTCAGCGAGCAATATAACTCTGCTGGTAGAGCGTTGGCTTTGCCTTCGGGAGGTTCTGGGTTCGATTCCCGAATGTAGGACAAAATCCCCCTGGACAAAATCTTCCCTTGATATAAACGCCCATAAACTGGACATAATCCCCATTACCTTTACACGGTTAAAAAGGAATCTTACTTAGACAAAAGCCACGCATAAATAAATAAATAATCAGTAACTTACGTGACAAAATAAAAACCTTATTTACTAACGCAGCTAATAAATCTAATTTTTTAAAAAGTATTTTTTATATGAAATCTTTGTATGTTGTCCATGTTCTCGATTAGTAACAGAAATTCGCAATGATTTAAACAAAGTATCTTAGCAATGAACTGTCATATCAAGTTTTGAAGTAAATTTTTAAGGGGACATTTGCCGTTTTAAATTGGCTGGGTTCTAGTGTGTTTCTTTATTTGGTGGCGGGAGGAAGAGTCTACTTATTGATAAAAGCGCATGAGAAACAATACCACATATATTAACGATATGTTGAACTACGGCATCTTCCAAGTTCACTGTAATCGCATTTACATCATCACATTCGAGTTTACGCCTTTTCCAATATAAACGACGTGCTTGTGAATGTTTACTCCTTTTTTAGTTTGTGATAGAGGTCTTCTAGTTTTATCCATCACAGCAGAGAAAAAATAACGCACCGGACAGTAAAAACAGAGTTAGCAATTCTTAAATTCTACTGTCGTTATGGGCAAGTGTAGTCGCAGTTCGCAACTGATTCGCATGGCGGCGCTAGTGGACGGTGGGGAATTCAAAATAATTGACGAATGTAACAAACTTTTTACTTTTTTCGGAATGGGTATACTTTTTAAAGTAAACAAATATTGCAAAAGAAAAAAGCAATCTTCACTCTTTGAAATGACATATATTAAATGGTAAACAAATGCACCATTTTAACATAATAAAAAGTAGAAAATCAATGTTAAATTATTTTGCATAAAACTGTTGCAATCGAACTGCGCATCTCTTCAGAGAAAAGCGCATAAAAGTTCATGTAATCCAAAAGAAACTTTGTGAAATTATTCATGTCACTCAGGAAGGTGTAGGGAATCATATATTTTAGATTCGATGTTCCTGCTTCATTAGTTCAGTAGAAAAGTATAAAAAAAATAATTAATTAATAATTACTCTCTAGAAAAACCATAAATAGTACCATTATCACTTTTTCAATAAATATAATAACGGTATATATACTATTTTATAACAATTTAAAACGGCAAATGTTCCCTTAAGCAATGCGGTATTCCACACATTGTCGGCAGCCAACATGGAACAACGACTGAGAGCCTGTTTGTCCTTGTTCACTCGGCACCTGAATACACCAATATTTGATCGCTTGCTCAATGGTGACAAAATGTGGGTCCTCTATGACACTCCCAAGTGTACAGACATTGGCTGTCGCCACGTGACTCTGTTCCGCACACTTCAAGACCACTTCTGCACCCGCGAAAGGTTATGTTCTCTGTATGGTGGACTTATCGCCAAGTGGTGCATTACGAGCTCCTTCCACCTTTTTAGACCATTACTGCTGACATCTACTCACAGCAGTTGCAAAGGGTGCACCGTGCAGTGTGGCTGAAGGAGCCGGCATTGGTGAATCCCAAGGGTGTGCTGTTCATCGACGACAAGGCCAAGCCACATGTGGCAAAGAGGACCCGGGAGACCCTTCAGCAATTTGGCTGGGAGACACTGCGCCATGCACAATATTCAACGGGCCTTGCGCCAACAGATTACCACCTGTTTCATTCCCTCGACAATCACCTCCGTTAGAGATCCTTCGCCAATGAGGGAGACATGCGGAACGCACTCACGGACTTCTTTGCCTCGAAGACCGCCGACTTTTATCACCAGGGTATTGTGCAGCTGCAGGAACGTTGGCAAAAGGTGTTGGATGCTGATGGAGCTTACTTCGAAACCCTCCACTTTATTGCTCTTTGTTTATCACTACTCTAGAACGGCAAAACCTTTTTCTGGTTACCTTGTATATATATAATTTCGGTGTTGACCCAGCATCGTGAGGCAATTGGGGAACTGCTGTGAATAAAATACAGTGGCGATCACAGTGAGAGCTTCGGCTCTTCTCTCCCAACCCGTCTGGTCAGCGTGGGAGCAGTAGACCAACTCCTCCCTTCGGGGAGAGGCCTCATCCACTAGTAGATTGAATATGGCTGTGATTTATTATATATATAGTAATCTACAAGGCGAAATAAGTCCTGAAAACAAGGTTGATTACATACGACTAAAAATGACGATTATATACAAAAAATAAATCATAACTCATAGAAACACATGACGGAACATTTAATGCATTGCTTGTGTATGTACAGTTCGGCGCAAAAAGATCACTTAAAACAGGTAAAGCGATATACGCTAGTATATACAACAAGAAGAGTGAAAATCAATAAACTTACAGATCTTAATTCGTTAACTGCCACGCTAGGAAAAAAAAATGTTCCCTGGGGCCACGTAGGATTTTCTTAATATCAGTGATAATATGATAGAAAATGTAGAAAAAATATGATTCTGTATAATTTAGTGGGAGAAAACGTTATTTTTATTGTTTCTTCAGTGTGAGTTATTAGTAACTCACGTGGCCTTAGAGTCAATTTTTACTACTATGCGCCACGTGAATTCTATGTGACTCACAAAATAGACTTTTATTTTCCGTTTTAGATATATATTTTTTTATCTCCACAATAATTTATATTGTTTCCGGAGTAACTGCAACAATGTCAGGTTATCGTATACTGTCGGATTTTTCCAAAAGCTACCATGTAAATAGCCGGGACACAACAGTGGCGGCATTCTCTTTGAAGACTTTCGAATGCCAACATCCTTATTTTTCTTAATAAAATAGGACTGGGGTGCCGATTCTTTGCGTAAACAATTAACCGTTTCGTCTTCAATGCGCTGGCGAACTATTTACCATCCAGCCTTTTTACCATTTGTAGTAAAATAAAATTGTCATAATTACTTGTAACAATAAAAACACAAACAGCCAAGATTTACCCGAACCACATACAGGTTTTATTTCAGGGAACTACCCAACATGTACTCTGTATAACATGATAGCGTGAGTAGATTTCGCACCACGCGACTGCAAAGGTAAAGACATGCGTGAGTTATATACGATTCACGCAGCTCTGGGTGAAAAACAAGCGTGAGTTAAATAAAACTCATATGGCAGTCAACGTGTTAAAGCAGGAAAACCGGTGGGGCAGAGATAAAACTCAAATAATGGGTGGTCAGTAATCCGGACTGTATGTAGGAAATCTCCTTCCCGGTTAAGGGAGAGAAAGAAACTTAAGGAAGGCTAGTGGAAGGATCGCTAAAGAGAACAGAGGGAAGCTCGTTCTGTTGCATCTTACTTTCGTAAAGATCGAGTTCGTTAAGAAACTAGTTATCAGAATGGAAAAGGTGTGTCATTGCGGAACCGGGATGATTAATTTGATGCTGTAGTTGCAGGCGGCATTCCCAAATAGAGGAAGTTTGGGTGTATATTCAGGGGATACCAAGAGTGGTTAAATCGATGACCGGGTGAAAATACTTTGCATGAGATAGTACGCTTCCCTACCTCTACAATAGATGGGGCATGCCCAGGGAGTTTCGTTCAGAAATCGCACATCATTTCCTCGTAGTAGAGATCACCGGATTTAGATTGGATGTCTGAATATAGATGGAAAACTGAAGATGCAGGGCCGGTGAGGGCTGCAATAGATGCAAAGGAAAGGGTGGAGTTAAAATGGCTTGCGTGATAGAGGCAGGTTGCAGCTTCATGTTCTGGTCATGACCAATAATTGTGAACGCAACCTCCCGGGTTATGTACAGCCTATTCCAAAAAGGTTGACCGCATTCGTTAGGTTGTTTTGAGCTAAAAGATCTATAAGTCCAAGTTTGGGTATCTTCAGAAACAGTAAACCAAAGATTCCAGGTTCGAACCTTCGCAATTGGGAAAAATTTCTGCAAATCTGTTTTTTTCTTTAAGTGCAACATGTTGAAATGCTATTAAGTGTAGAAAAAAGTAACATACGTTGAAATACGTCATGATACAGTATTTCGTAACCATCCATACATCTGAGCACGTGAACGTTTTGTCACCTACGTTTCCATACGTAAAAGCACATTTGCAATGAAAGTGAAGACAGCGAATTAGGTTCTCGCATTCATAGTACAATAAACAAGAGAGATGAGAGAAAAACAGCAACATTTCAACGTATATCGATGTCATTGTCTTGAACACCGAAAATTCAGTCATGTTTCTTCCGAAGGAGTTCTATTAGAATGAAGTAGAATGATGTGTTCATGTTAGCTCAGAGGTGGAATCGATCGCTGCTTGAGCTAGCTCAAGCAAGACGTGTTTGTTTCGTGCTCCGTGTGTTGGAGTGTGTTGGCTTTGACTCCGTGTTTTGTGTGGTGAGTGTTTAGCCTTTTGATTGATAAGAATACAGAATGAACTCAGTAATAGTTCGTAAAAATACAGTACGTATTAATCTCAGAAGCTTGACAAACAAAATTAACACAGTGGCTTTTCATGAAGTAATTGCGGAACAATGCAACTTAGAAGAAGCTCAGTTGGAATCCATTGACTTTTGTAATTACAAGAAACTGTGTTATATTAAATGTAAATCTTTGGATATAGCAGAAGCAGCTATACGGTCGTGCCAAGGTAAATTAGTGTATGAAGATGGTGGCATATTGCAAGAATTACCAGTGCAATTAGAAACAAATAATACATTTCAGGCTGTTGTTTTTCCCTTACCATTAGAAGTAAGTAGTGATCAGGTAGTCAAAATATTTCAACAATTTGGTGTTGTAACAGGCGTTTCACAACTCTCGTTCTCCCAATCTCATCGTTTTAAAATATACAATGGAAAAAGAATAATAACATTCAGTAAATTACACAGGAAACTGCCCCTATTTTTGAACACGTTAGGCATAAATCTTCAAATCTTTCTAAATTTTCATCAGGAAATATGTGACGTGTGTTCTGAATTATGTGACGAAAAACATCAGTGTGTGAATGCAAAGAGCAATGCATTAAATCGAAAAGAATCCCCTATCTCACTTTCATTTGCAGAATTCCCGAACTTAGTTGCTCCTCGACAAACTAGTGATTTACGTAATGCAGCCAGGCTTCCTGAATCACAGTTAAAAGAAGCAACACAAGTGGTAACGCAAACTGTAGTTGATGCTTCTGGCAAAACAGAAGACAATACAAACAGACTCTCAACTCTGCCTGAGGCTTTTATTCCTCAGAACAAGGAAGGTCAAACTACCAATAGTGCAAACGGTGTATCGACAGAGATACAGGAATCAGTGGCAGCGCAGTCTTCTAGGCTTCCTGAACGTGACTCATTCATCGATTCTTCTTCATTGGATTCATCTAGTGAAACAAGTGTGTCCTTGACACATACTGACGGAAACTTCTCCTCTATTTCTGCCCCCCTTACAAAAAGTGCAAAACGAAAAAGAAGAAAAGCATTGTCGCGTGATAAAAAAAAAAGCTCCGTCCCATCTAGCAGTGTGGAACAGGAAAAGCGTGTTACTCGGTCCGAGTCACTGCAGGCGCTAAAAGAAAAATTAAGCCAAACACAAATATTTAGTGGAGACAAGGAAAGTGACAAATTATAAGGGTGTAATAAATATAATAATTTGCACACAACAAAAAGTGTTAAGAAAAGGTAATATATTTTAATTGTGTTTGAGTTGCATATACAGGGTGATCAAAATGAAATTATTAAAACAAGGTAACTTAGTGCCATTGTTTGTTATGATCTTAAAGGTCTTAACATTTAACCTTTGCAACACGCAACTCACGCACAAAATCCAAATATTACAACAGTTTTTGACTTTTCACCAAGTGCACGTGGCTTGTTTTCAGGAGGTCTCAGCGCAGGGTTTAAAACTAAATAATTATAATTTATACTCTTCGTTTATCTACAGACAAAATAGGCATACTGCTATAGCAGTCAGAGGCGACTTAATCTTCCGCGACGTGTATTTGCATCCATCTGGAAAGATGATAACAGGTAAAATAAATGACCTGGCAATTATGTGTGCTCATCTCCCTTCTGGGAACAATTTCAAAACAGAGAGAGAAATTTTTTTTAGGGATGAGATAGCATTAGAACTTCAAAGACTCAGTCCTTTACACACAATAGTATGTATGGATGCAAATGCCACCCGTCGCGCGGAAGATTCTAGTCATGCGGATAATATTAGTTTAGAGTTAATTAGACTAACGCAAATGTTTAACTTAATTGATACTTGTCAAACATTACATCCTAATGAATATATGCCGACATATATATATAGTACAGGAAGCTCCCGTATAGATCACATATATTTACCGAAAACCTTACAAGGTGAACTAAAAAGAGTTAATGTTCACCCGATGGCCATATCAGATCACAATGCAGTACTTATGGTAATGGACCATGAAATACATCCCCATTTACGAAGTGACTATGTGTGGTACCAAAATTCATCCATATTAACTGAACCAGAGTTCATAGACATATTTCAAAAATTACTACAAGAAGAAGTTCGAAAAACTTTATATAAAACCAATCCGACACTGTGGTGGGAACGGTTGAAGCGTAAAATTAGTTATATATCCAAAACATATGGAAAAGAAAAAAGTCACAATACAAAAACATTGATAGAATATTATTATAAATTATTAAATGAATACAATGCACAAGTAGCTCAAGGTGAAAAAGTATTAGTTCGTATAAAAAGAATAAAAACTATTCTTTGTAATTTGCATAAGACGTTATATATAGGAACTATAGTGAGAAGTCGCCTTCCTCAAATAGGAATACTAGAAAAACCAACGAATTTTCATATCCAAAATGAAAGAAAAAATGGCGAAAAGAAAATCATTAATGTTTTCATGGATAAGACAGGTAACATGCATGAAAAAGAAAACATATATTCAGCTGTTTATAATAATTATTTGAGTTTATTTAACTCACCGATCAATATGTGTAGTAAATATAATTTCGATCCTGATCTGCCCAAAATTTCAGAACAATCAAGGCACATATTAGCAGAACAGATCACCAAAAACGAAATACAAGATGCTATAGAAAGTTTAAAAGTAACATCGTCCGGAGGTCCTGACGGGCTTTCCCCGATGATGTATACCTCTTTTAAACAACTATTGATTCCAATTCTACAAACGGTATACAACTATATTTGGAACAATCTCAAATGTGAGGAAAACTTTTGTTTTATGAGAGGTGTTTTGGTTGGTAAACATCAAACTAACGGTGAAGCGAATAAATATAGATTGATTTCGTTATTGAACTGTGATTTAAAAATTTTGTATAAAATTTTGGCCAAGCGCGTAACACTTACTACTTCTGAAATTATGTCTGACGCACAGGGGGGAATTTCCGGTAGAATGGATGCCACTACCATGCTTTTGCACATAAGAGAGTACATCAGATGTGCTCAAGGATTACAGAAACCCTATGCAATTATGATTGCTGATATGCAAAACGCATTTGATAAAATAAATACAAATTTTTTACGAGCCACTTTGCGACAATTTAATTTCCCCACTAAATTCCTCAATGTCATAACATTATTGCAAAGACTTAGGAAACTGTCGATACATATAAATAGGAGAAATTTAAAACCTTTTCTAATGACCAATGGTCTGGAGCAAGGAAATCCTATTTCTAGTATTTTCTTTAGTTTGTGTGTAACTCCTTTAATATTCCAAATAGAAGCAAAAATATCAGGTCTACATCTACAGAACATAAACTTTAAAAGTGCAGTTTACATAGATGACGTCAGTCTAGTTGTTACTTCACGGCAGGATGTAATAAATATAACTAAAGTAGTAGAAGTTTACGGACGATTTTCAGGTATCCAAATGAATAAAACAAAAACCAAAATAATGGTTTTAAATCCAGAATACGAGCAACAATATGAAGGTCTTGGGAATATAGTAAACCATGTTAAAATATTAGGCATTGATTTCTACAGACAATTTAAGGATACAATCAAGGCCAATGAACGAAGATTGTTGGGAGTCACAGTACATGAATTAACAAAATACCAAAATTGTTTTGAATTTTTAATATCTCGAGTGAGGTTTGTAAACTGTTTTATAGTAAGTAAATGGATATACTTGCTACAACTTTTTCCCCTTTCTAGTATAACATTTGCACAATTAAATAAATTCATAGGCTATTTCATATGGAGAGGGCATGTACTGAAGGTGGCAAGGTCCACACTATACCTCCCTATGTCACTAGGTGGGCTACATTTAAAACACATGAAGTTGCAGGGTGACGCGTTGCGACTACATCGAACCATTGTAATGTTACGATCTTCGCATCCCTCTCTGGCAAAATGCGTATATCGTTCGTTACTGGAAGAAATTTCTATTACTACACCAATAAACATACAAAATTGGTACAAAAAAATTCCATACTTATCAGATATCTTCCTCATAATTACACATGCATTAATTGATCAAATTCGTATCGTGGATATGAACGTTCGCGAATTGTATCAATTCCTCTTGAAAAAAAATGAATATACAACTTCTCAATACGCACTACAGTATCCCCACATTCAATGGGACATAGTATGGACAAACTTAAAAGATTTGATTAGAGATCCGAGGTTGCACAATGTATATTTTCAAACAATATATAACATATTAAATTGTAAAGCGATCCATTATGAAAAAGGTATAAATGTTGATGCCAAATGCACTAACTGTCAACGAATGGACACCCTGTATCATAGAATCACTCAATGTGTAAACTTAGATAGTATATGGAACAAATATATACAAATTTTAGAACGTATTACGAGAGATAAGCATAACCATCAAAAGCATATACAATTTGTAATATACCCAGAGTTTAAATATTTCCCTCCAACTCGTCGTAAATTCCTGACGTGGTTTACGGCTCAAACTTTACAAATACTCTTAATAGAAAGACAGCAAATTACTGTGGAGGAATATGTCTATCAAATACAGGCTCGGTTCTTCACATTACCTGTGCAAGAAAGAACAAAACAATACGCACATTATATAAGAGCTGTAACATAAAAATGAAATAATTTAGTACAGTCCTGTTCCCTTGAGTAAGAACTGTTAACTTGGGAATAAGAAACGAAGTCAGATAACGATGTAAAATTAAGTGGTCAATGTGGTATATACTATTGTTATTCCAAATTGTATATTAATATCACTTGCACTTGCACACTATAAGTTTCGAGGCAATGTTCTAAGTGCACTTTGTTCAAAATTTAACGCACTGTATTATGTATTTTGCAGTAATAAATAAATTAAAAAAAAAAAAAGTGGTAGAGCGCGTGACTTCTAATCGTGAGGTCGTGTGTTCGAATCCCGTTCTGGAAAATGAATTTTTATGCAATGATATATTCCTCAAAGCATGAATAATTAAATAAAATAATAATAATAAGTTTTATCTGTATCCATACAAGCATTTCAGGTCATAAGTAATTATTATGTTTAAAATATAACACCAGAGAAGTGGTGGTGTTGACAGAACGTCGATATATTGTGAACGTTAAATACAAATTAAGTAAATGTTGTTATATCCAAAGTCGGATCAAGGTGCCATACAGCAAATTCACTATCCCCAAAGTTCATGCAAATTCAATATCCCCTACGAACGATGAGTCACTTTAATGGACTAAACTGCACTTCAGTAAAGAATACTCTGAAATGCTTTTTTCGCATGGAAGTGGTGAGGCTCTGATCTCTCTCTCTCTCTCTGGCTTGGTTCCAAATTCTATACTTTGTCATCTGATGAACAGAAGTTATTATTGTCTAATTAACTACAAGGAAAAAATGCTTAACTTGACCAGGGATCTAACCCATGTCCGTGTGGCATTGGTTTAGAAAGCAAAGGTTTTAACCACAAGCTACTTTTACAACTAGAAAAATATTGCCGAGATTTGTCTTATTAAAACACCACTACATTGAGTCACGCTAAGTGGATCATTTTATACATTATTAGTGATTTTAGATAAGGAAGATCAGATTGGTTTAGGTTAGTGATAATAAAATTCTGTCATTCCTGTATAATTTTAGAAAATGGTTACATCACCATGTTAGAAAAACTTTAACGTATGTGCGTTCCTACATACCTGAAGTTATCAGAACGACTTTAAAGAAATGTTATGCAGTCTCTCCTCGATTCTAAATTTCAGGCTTTTACATGAGGACACATCTGAGATATTGAAGCCCGAAATCCGACATTTTTCGAAAAGGGCCATCTTTGAACACCCGTAGAAGAGGGGTGTGATTTAAGGACATTATATTTTTGCGTACATACACTCGGTAAATAGGCCTAATTATTACAAAATTGTTTAGAATTTTATTCAATCCCTCACTCCAAGAAATTTGTTAAAATCACATTTTATACAATTCGTTATTTATTTTCAGCCTACTTATTGGATTAAAGAAATTAATTTCCAGAAAAGGTGATTCCATATCTTTGAAGTATACTCCAAGAGCTACACAACGGTTTTTGATTAAGATCTCTAGCTTTTCTGTTTTCTGAGATTGAAGTTTTCGTACATTTTTACAAGAATAGAAAACTCAACTCACCATTTCGGAAAGGGTCTAACAGGGTAAGAAGGTGAAAAGTGCCTTGGAAGGAATCGTGACAAATAAAAAAAATACTAACATATTCACCATAAAAAATGAGGGCTCTCCACCAAATGTCAGCTCAAAAGATGCTAACCTAGCCTCAAAATAAATTAGTGTTTTTTTTTTGTTTTTTTTCTGTAGTTTCCCGACGTCATGCAATGATGAAATTTTGCACAGCGAAGTAAATCGGATGACAATACAATATTGCATTGTTACTTTTACATATTTATATATATGTATATATATTTTTAAAACGTACGTTAATATTTTGTTATTACAGAATTCTTTATCCTAAAATAAATAGTAGCCTGCTCCGGGCTGGGCTTGGTTGATTGCAGAACACTTTATGATTTGAGCTACACATTATTAGCTTGAGAAAAAGTATGTACACCGCAATAACCCGAAGAAAATTAATAAAAAGGACTTTCTCAACGGTGCAAATTAACCAGGACAACGCCATCAGTTGAGCACAGGGGTTTGAAATAAGACACGTGACTAGCCTTCTTACGTCACACGTACACTGTAAATACAAATTCGAAAGAGCCGCTTTCTAGGTCGCCTTCGTGGAAGACTGGTCTAGACGTCGGCTTTTTGAGTCGAAGGACTCGGGTTCGAATCTTGCCCGGGACAACACTTTTTCTTCTTTAAATATATATTTTTTTATGTTCATATTTATTATTTAATAATTGTTAGGATGTGCAAAAATAACTGATTGCTTCTGAAAGCTAGGATATATTTGGATGCACACCTAGAGAGGTGTGCAAAGGGGGCACGGTGCGTCCGAAGGGAGCTGGGCGGTGCATTCGCTGGGGACGCAACCCAGGTTAGCGGTGGGCATAGGCACAAGGGTTGTTAACATTCCATTCCATCTGTCAAGTTTCTATTTGGTACACATAAAATTCATTTTATCTTTATCTTATCCAATCCCTGTGATGTTCATTTGCACGGTCGAGACAGTCATAATTAAGAACTATTTAAATACATCCTTTACTTGAGCATTTCGTACTAAAATGTAAAAAAAATAATCTTCATGTATGATTCAAAATAAACTGATGAGGCGCGCAAATTAAAGAATTTATGAAGTGACTCTCTATGAGAACGCGCCCTATGATTTTTTTTAATCAGCCGTCCCAACCTGAGGTTTTTTGACATATTTTGTATAAGAACCCGCGGTGGTAGAGTAGATAGCATTAGAAAATCAATTATTCAATTACCGAATTCCAGAATGTCGAGATTTCGGAATTTCGCCATTGTAGAAAGTGAAAATACCATAATCAAACATGTGAATCATGACATAAAAACTTGACAGGGTTGTAGGACTGAAACCGTATAAATCCACACTTTCACTAATTGAGCAATGGAAGTAAATTCGAAAATTTTCATTGCCATTTTCATTTTAAGTGTGTTCAAAAATTTGCTACATCGAGACTCCGGGGTTTCGGAATATCACAAGTATAATACAACATTTTCAACTGATATGAGTATCATTGTCATCGAACACCGGAAATTTAAGGCGTTTTTTTTTCAGAATTGGTATGTAGGTGTGTTCATGTTAGCTCAGTGGTAGAGCGCGGGATTCCTACTCGTCAGGTCTTAAGTTCCAATACAAGAGAGACCTTTTCTTTTTCTTTATTAGTAGAATTTCACAAAAATATGATGCAAGGAGTGGTTGCTACGAGAAACATTTTCAGAAAAGTTTAGGTAGTCCTAAAAAGGGCTGTTCTGGGAGTTGGGGTGGGGAAAACTAATATTGTGTCCAAGAGCGTTCTGCATTTATTACACGTTCCATTCTTCTGGGCATGGAATCTATTAGATGGATGACAAATCTATCTCCTTCCCGTACCTCCAGCCATGCCTCGGAAACAAGGTCCCACAGATCATCCCGAGTTCTTGGTGGATCTGCCTCAGGCTAACTGTCCTTTAGAGTACGCTTCACCTCTGCCCACATATTTTCCATGGGATTGAGGTCTGCTTCACAAGGCTGCCAGTCAATTAAATCAATCTCAAGCTGCCCTGCGAACCATTCCTCAACCACACGGGAAGTATGTATTGGAGACTGGACTTGCTGGAACTGAATAACACCATAAGGCTGAAGTACTCGTACTAATGGCACTATGATGTTACTCATGATGTGTAAGTACTGAGCACTGTCCAGGTGCCCTTCAATTCTGTGTAGTTGTCTTGCACCGCGACTGGAAATCCAACCCCAACATGAAATAGATACACGACCACTGCGATTGCAAGCAGCAACATATCTCAACCCTCTGGATGAATCGGAGGAGTTTAGGATTCTGGGGAGTCGGAGAATTAGGTGAGTACCCATTTTTCCTTGTTTGCAACAATTGTGTACCAAAAGATTGTGTATCAATCGACGAGTGGGAGTATGGATTCAACATTGCAAGTGTTCCTCATTGTTCCATTTTAATACATGCTTCTTTGCGTGTGTAGTGTATAAAAAGTAGTGTAATTTGTATATATAGCAATGCAACATATGGAAGAAAACAACTTATTCTAACATACATATAATCAGACACTACGCTAAGGGATGTAAATATTTATATATAGGATTAAAATAACAAAAAGTAACAACAAAAATCAATATAATATTTTGAGGGGAGAGCCCTAGGTGAGGTCGTGGGACCGCCATTACCATTTGGATAGGTGAGCCTGGGCTGTTTGAGGTTTGAAATTACAAAAATATTGTATATGACCATACCGTCCATAAAGATAAATTATATTGTCTCTGTTAGAGGCTTAGGTTCGCAATGTCAGACTTAAAACGGCGTTGCACGTTAGTGTCCAAAATTTATGGGTTTCCGTTGGGGGATCCGGCTTGTAAGTTAGAACTCTGTTTAGGGTTCTGTGCCGTGATTAGTCTTACTGCATGTTGTCGTGCCTGTATCTTAGATTTTTCATACTTATCCATAAGTTGTTTGAAAAACTCTGGTCTGTCGCAATTATTCTGGACTATGTATTCCAAAGCGTCAGGATTAAGTTCGTTACATAAGTGGTGGAAGATATATCTGAGACATTTTCGGGTTTATCCGTTGACACAGTTTTAGTATGGTAAAGTAGTACTGTGTGTAGGTTTCGTCTTCTCTCTTGAGACGATTATTCAGATCAAAATATGGGTCGCTAAAACTATCACTGGTTCCAACAGCTTCACGTAGTAATAGAACTGCGTCGTTGAAAGTTTCGCATGCTGCGAGCTCTTCAGAATAAGTGTCGTAGAATTCTGCGGCCCTACCAGGTAGGCACCCAGATTATCGATACTTTTCTTGTCGTTCCATTCCAGAATTTTGGCTGCTACCTCATAGTTTCTGAGGAATGCACCCAAGGAATCATGGTGGCTTCCTGAATACTTCTTAATTTCAATATTTGGGACCTTGGTTGAGGTTACTGGAGGTGTAGGGTGACAGGGTTGTGACTTCCTGATCTGGCATGTCAGTATGGTTCGGAAACTGTTTTGACGCACTGCGACCGTGTAAGGGGCATACAACGTAAAGGAAAGCAGATTAGAATGTGTAAGCAAATAGTATGACTATCACCTGTATACCTTAGCTTATGGATTCTTTGTATTTCCTCTTGTTTTACTCCTCATTTTTCGATTCTGAAATCGAAAAAGGGATAACCTCTTTAAAGTATACACACAGTGCTATCTATATATATACAACGAGGTCGAACATGGTCAATCATCTGCTAATGTTATATGCATTTGTTTCATTGTTTAATTTTTAATCCGTCTTAGTCTCTTTAGGGGAGGAAATGAAAGGAGGCTTTCCTCTCCAAAAGGACCGAATCTGTCACGCTATGGCCATGCAATATTCCTTTTCGTTTGGCCACGTTCTATCATTAAGCTTCATTCAATGAAACAATTATGTCCCCAAACAAAGTTCATAGGCAAGTTTATTGTCCTGGTATTGTACCGCGGCGATGAATATACAAGATTGTGAGAGGTTTACTGTACTCATCGTTTGTGCACTTGACGAAGGAGTGAACGCTCTGACTTTATTATTATTATTACAATCCTCTTATTCTTCGTTCATACAAGATTCGTACATGATCGCAAATCACTCATATCGGTAATTTATTTAATTGTGTTAATTAAAAATCTTGATCTCGCTCGGAAAATTTTGTGGACAAAAAATTTAAGATCGTTCTTCCTCTGGTAATTTATTTCTTCTATAACAAGGTATATGGGTGTGTGTTTAGCTATTATGTAACAGTGCCGACTGCTAATCAGACAGGAAGTGGAAGTGGCTACGGCAGTAAACAGAAGGAAAATAGAAATATGAAATAATGAGTTAGTTAGCTAGCTGATAAATCCCATGTTGAAACATTTTTATGATGAAACCTTGTCTTTTGCGTTCTTAACTATATTACGTTGTTTTGTTTGAAGGAAAATGCTTCTCTTTTAGTGGAGGCTCTTCTGTTTGCATATATACGAATTATGTTTTTCTTGTAGCTTCCCTGGCGTTGCAGTAGGGATGTAGTATCGCTTCACGCGCTCGGCGTTCACTACAAAGATATCTTTCTTTCCATTGAGCTATTTCTTTCAGCTCGGCGCCTCGGGAATACTGTTACGGGGGGCAACTTCAAAATTTTAAATAAAGACTATGATTGATTTTGTTTTCTTTGAAACAAACATGAAATTTTGAACAACTTTCAGAGGAAACATTTTTAAAAGTCTTCGGTTGTAAGAGCTACTTGGTAAATTAACTGTTGACATACCACTTAACTCTTGTAACTGCCAAACATTACGATATATTAAACATTGTTTCCTCTGAAAGTTGTTCAAAATTTCATATTTGTTTCAAAGAAAGCAAAATCAACCATATTTCTATTTACAATTTTGAAATTGCCCCTGTCACTGTATTTCCGGGACACCCCTGTTTCTTAATTTTACCCTTTGATTCCACACATCCCATTAGGTATTTCACTTTAGTTTAGAACATTTATTTGCTATTCTTTTTAGTTACACCATCCAAAAGTCCCGAAACTCATCTACACCATGTTAATTTCGATCACTATTTAGGTCTTCTAACTGATGTATGGAAAAGGTAAAAGGTATGGAAACATGTTTCCTCTAAAAGTTCAAAATTTAGTGATTGTTTCAACTGGGGCAAAATCAACCCCTGTTACCATTTAAAATTTCGAATTTGACGCCCGTAGAGGTATTCTCGAGACGCCCCTGATTTCAGAAGCATCACCACGTGATTCGGCACATACACTTTGGTATTAACATTTTTTGTTTCAAAGGTTTCTCTGCACTAGGAGTTGAGTTAAGGCTCTGTTTCGTGAATCACCCTGTATACTGGCCCCCCTTAAGGTAAAACAACAACTTGTCGATCCGCGGAAAGGAAAACTCGTTCGGTAAGAACATCCGGTTCAGTTTCCGAAAGTCTACGCAAAGTATGTCCTTTGTGCCTTTCATTGGAACGGCAACTACTGGGCTGCTATACGGTGAACGGGAAGGACGGATTAGTCCTTGTCGATGTAGTTTTTGTATTTCTTGTTTTATTTGAATCTTTTGCTTAGGTGTTTCGCGATAGGGGAAGAGGAGATGAGAATTTGCGATATGGTTTCCAATTGATATTCAAATACCTCAGCTAAGAACAGGTCTGAAGTTGACCAAGCAAAGGTACTTCATATCTTTTCAATAATTCTATAGCCTGTTTTCTTCAACAGAAAGGTTGTTTCCTATGTGAAGTTCTTTCTCTAAATCATGTTCCACCTTGGGTTTTCAGGTAAATCGTCTGGGAGAAAAATAGATAGGTGAGGGTGAGAATAATTTGATTCTTTGTTTACATTTGTTTTTTCGTTTTGGCATTGAAGTCTAAATTAAGTTGGGTAATTAACTGTTATAGTTTGCGTGGGTGCTTTTGAAGTTTTTGAGAACTTCTTTGTTTTACACTGAAGTCTTATTTGTTACTAAGGTTCTCCTCAGTTTCGTATTGGAAGAAGAATTCCTTAATTTTTCTAAATTGATTCTTTCCAGGAGTGTGCGTGGATGTATATGCAAGGGTCTTATCCCTTGATTAACTATGGGCAGGTTGAACTTGCAAGGTTGAGTGTCTACTATGTCGGTAATGATGAAGTAAGTTGCGGTTTTTCGAAATTTTGGTAGTAGTTTCGCCTTGTATCTTCCATTACAATGAAAGGGTGCCATAAAATTTTTATTTTCTAGGTCTCCTGGTAGAATACTAATAGGTTAAGAATTTCGGATATTTACGTAGGGACATGGGTCAAGACCAGAGGCCTGTGCGGGGTTTCTTTCCTTTCTGTCAAAAACAACGTTAAGTCTTGTATGTGAAGGTTTCCTACGGGGTTGTGAATTTAAGCTGGGGACGTGCAGAGTCAATTTGATGGGTTGCTTGTTCTGTTGAACAGCATTACAAGGCTCATGGGTAGTAGCTGATTCACTATGTGTGTCGTAGGGCAACGGTTCTAATGTCATTCGAATAGGATGTTTTCGATTGAACCGAATTAAAATAGATACGGGATCCATACTCGTCTTGTAGATTTAAATCTACCCAAGTAGAACTGAGGGCTTATGCAACATAACGATTTACAAAATCCATTCCTAGGATTACATCATAGAAGGAAGGTGGACCTTTAGCAAGGCTACATTCAGATGTAGTCTTCGAGTGTATTTTCTTTTATTCTGCACGTAAAAAGCAATTTTGGCTACTGGTAATGTGGGCGTTAAAATTTGATTTATAGACTAGATTTGCACTGTGCCAATTATATGATCCGCTATCCGAAAAGTTCTTGGAAAGATATGTTCGCTAACACAAGTTAACTGACTTATGGTATCAATAACTGCTGTTGTTATTGTATCATACACTTTGACGGTAAGTTCGGGCAATTTGTAAGCGCCAAATGTTCGTTGTTGCGGAAGTCTATAGTTTAGCGTAAAGTTTTGTCTGCAAGTCATATGATGGTCGATCTAAGTAGGACTATCGGATGTTTTTGCTTCAATCGCAGGTATTCGTGTCTTGTGCGGTGGGTTGTCTGAAGTTGGATTTCCGTCAGCTATGTTCGTTGTTTTCTGATAAGTGAGATTATGGCGTGCTAAAACTGATTCAGTTTTAATTTCAGCATATTCTAAATTTGTTAAAATTCGCAATGTTTCTTTCCAACTAGTAGGATTGGCTAAAACTAAGTTTTTCACATATTTGGGGCGAATAGCATCTTGTACGTGAAGATAAGTTCAGCATCGGTAATTTCTGGTTTGACTTGTTTCCAATCGTAAAAGCATTTATGTAAAAATTACTATATTCTTTCGTCTTATTCCTGCTTTCTTTCCTTTAAGGAAAACAAAAGTGAAGTTTTATATTCGTGTCCCGGAAATGTGGCTAAAATTTCCTTTCTGAAGTGAGAAAAGGAAGAGTCGGTGGTTCGTTCTAACTAGAAATAACAAGTTAGTGCAGTATCTCTCAAACATACACCAATTCTTTCTGTTCTTTGGGTATCGGACCAATTATCGAAGCGAGTTCATAGCGTTTCATTATTTTCTGTGGACTCGTCATGTCTACCGTGAAATAATGGCCACTATGTATCAGAATCGTAAGCTGAGGCTATTGCTTCTGCTTGCTCATGTTAACAATGAATACATAAAATATAAAGAAAGATCTTCCTATTGTTTAAACTGTGTCACTTTTTGCCTTGCTCAAAGTAGAGTTTGGGATGATAGTCCAGAGATGGCACTACAAGCTGTCATTTTTTCTTTCTCTCTGACGCTTCTCTGAGACAGAGTAAGAAATCTTTTTGCACATTTCTCACTTATTTCAAACCCGCTGTTGCCACATTTGTTTTGCATCAAGGAATTCGTAAGTTACATGTTTTCAGAGTTTCTGGGAGAAGGGGAAATTTAGCAGAGGTTAGTACAAACAGGTTTGGCAACTGACTGGGGGATTAGTTACTGTTGTTTAGTAGTTGACCGAAATATATGGTGAAATTGTCTTGTGCTGTAACACGCATAAATACTGTACAGAATTTCGAAACGGCAAATGTCTCATTCACGGTCCAGAGCAGGCCGTGGACCGTCCGTTTAATTTTGCTTACAAGTGTGGAGGGGTCGGTCAATTACTTATGCCTGCTTACAAGGAGGCAGTGATGAATTCAGGCATACTTTCGGCGGGCAGTGTCCCCCCGAAATTGTTCAAGTGGTCCCTCGAAACGTTTAATTAAAAAATTGTATATAATCCTGTGGAATAAGATTCTTAAACGAATTTCGTATTTTCATATTTTTCTTTCCGGCAGGAAACACGATTTGAAGCCAGTTAATTTTTCTTCTCTTGCACGAATGGACACAAATGAAATACATAAAAAATTAATATAATTCATCTCCAGTATCCGCGCCCTCACCTAATACCGTAAATATCACCTATATATAACTCACAGGGTTACGGTGCCCTAGCCTCTGTTATAGAAGTATGAACTAGGGAAACGATTTACAACGCCTTAACAGCTGTCCTGTAGTATATTTATAGTTATGATTGGTGTTTTGTGCTTGACCAGGTCTATGACCCGAAGGTCCCTGGGCGAGGCCAACCGATGATGGTTTGCCATTGTCTTCCATGGGATGAGAACATGCGTTCCGGAAGACAAGACGGGGTCTTCGTTTAAAAGTGGGTTCTGATTCACTTGTGCTCCCATAGGAGTTCGAACCCGGAACCCCTTGATTAGAAGGCAGTGAGATCACAGTTGAGAGATTCGACTCTCCCAACATGTCTGGTCATTGTGGGAGCATTCATTTTTTTTTTCATTTGCTCAGTTTCCCGTGCTTTTAGGCCAATTACCTAAAAGAAAACATCGGCCGGGTATCATCATAGCAATTTTTTTTTCCTTTATTTTGATTAATACAAATTTACTGGTACAAAAACAAGACAAAGGACGAGGACGAGGAGGGGTAGAACATAAAAGGAAAAGGACATAAACTACACTACAAACATAACAAAAACAAAAATAACAAGGGACTTGAGTATATGTTCCTATTCTAATCCTTTCCTATAGAAACCCTTTCCAAGAAAGCTACTTATACTAGGTTGTAATAAGTGTTGTGTAACTAAATGTTGGCTATAATGGCTGTTATTATGAAATTTGTTTACAGGAACACAGCTTTTTATTTATTTATACTGTTCTTTATATATAATTGTGAATAGTATTTCAATGAGAGGTAAAGCATCCCTAGTTTGGATGGTGATGGTACCAATTTCCGGCAATTTCACCCGCTTGCGGCGCGACGGAGACTCAGAGTACTCAATGCCCCCGCCGTGACAGCTTATCCGACCGCAGGTTCTGCGCCCGAGTAAGTTCCATGATTGATTTATTGTTGATGAATTCTTCTTCAAAACAATGTGATAGAAATAAAATATTGAAATGAAATTCAAAATAAGTTTGAGAATTCAGAAAATAGAAGAACAGATAAGAAAATTCAAGTGCCACCTGTGTGAATTCTTCTAAGTTGTTTGTGTATATTGATAAGAATCATTAGTAGGACGAAAAACCATAACTATGTGGGATGACAAATAAGAAATGGAAGAGAGTAGAAGAAAGGAAATGACAAAGATATAGAATAGAAGCAGTTCGTTATAAAGTGTCCATCCATCAAGTTTCCATCTCAAGAATTCACTTTTTGTTGGTATGATGGGGATATCCAGATACCATGCATTCCTCTTCACCTGTATGAATTCTTGTGGTTCCCCTGTGTGAGATTATTGGTACAATGTCCAGATTCTATGCGTTACTCTTCACCTGTATGAATTCTCGTGGTTCCCCTGTGTGAGATTTGTATGAATAATTGATGATAGCTTGTCCTTATACACAAACACTAAAATTATCCACTAATATTCATCCTGTATCACACACTATTCACGACACACGCACGTAACATAAACACGCAGCCCCTCCTCCACACAGTCGTATCCGGATTCCGGATCTGCTGGATTCCAGCAGTCCATTCATTCAGTCCTGGTGTTGGCTCTCCAACTCCAGTCTCACTCACACACTGCAGTTCAAACACACTTCCAGCAGCTCATTGCCGGTTTCCCGGCACAGGAGTTCCTAATGCTGCTGGAACACAATCATCCCACAATCGGTCATCACTTACACATTCCTTCTAAAGTTGACTTCATGTCTTTTAGTCGAGGTGTATTCACTAATATTGTTTAGCATACTTAAGTAGTCGCCATTATGTAATATTTCATGTATTGGAATTTGCCTGATAGAGCGTCTTTCCTCAATAAGGGTGTTTTGTTCCTGCAAGGGACACCAGAGGACCGCGTGCTCCGGAGTATCAATTTCTCCACACTGGCAATTAGGGTCAGTTACTAATCCGAATTGGAACCATTTGTTCCTATAGGGCCCATGGCCCGTAAGAAAATGCACAAGGCCACGTGTTGGTTTTAGGTTCTTATTTTCCAGTCTCATTTGGATATTCGGGATGAAGTTTTTAAGTCTTTGGCATTTTGATGTTGCTTGCAATTCCTGCTGCCATTTATCAATAATCACCTCCTGCAGTTCCGAGATATCCTCTACATG
>JAGDQP010013570.1:0-22000 GCA_022664845.1 Lepisma saccharinum
TGTAATATTTTCCTAAAATACTCGTCGTAATGCAAATATAAGCCAAATTTGGTATCTCTAGCTCAAACGGTGTCGAAAATGCATTTTTAGATCCGCGATTTTGGATTCATGATGGCGTCTTTGGATACATCATGTAACATTTTCTTAACCTAATAGCGATAATGTACCTTTATGCCAAACTTCATCTCTGTAACTTCAACGGTTTAGGGTCTCTTTTCTATACAACAGTAGGTTTAGGCAGCCATTTTGGATTCAGGATGGTGACTTTTTCAACATTTTGTAATATTTTCCTAAACTATTCGTCATAATACACCTTCATACCAAGTTTCGTGCCTCTAACTCAAACGGTGTAGAAAATGCATTTTAACGTACGCCATTTGGATCCAATATGGCGTCTTGGGGTAAATTGTGTAATATTATGTTGACCTACTATTGATAATGTACCTCTATACGAAATTTCATTTCAATATCCCCTGTAGTTTAGGCTGTGTATTCTAAACAATAGTTTTGGCGGCCATTTTGTATCCAAGATGGCGGCGTTTTTAACATTTGATTATATTGTCATGACTTACACGTGAATACACAGCTACATATAAAATTTCATTTCTCTAGCTCAAACTGTGTCGAAAATTATTTTTGGGCGGCCATTTTGAATCCAAGATGGCGACTTGCCCAAAACATTTTATTATTTTCCTAAACTACTAGTTGTGATACACCTTTATGCTAAATTTCGTGTTTCTGACTCAAACGGCGTGGAAAATACATTTTTAACGTACGCCATTTTGGATCCAAGATGGTGTCTTTGGGTAAATTTGTAATATTATGTTAACCTACTATTGATATTGTACCTCTATACGAAATTTCATTTTAATATCCCCAGTAGTTTAGGCTGTGTATTCTATAAAACAATAGGTTTAGCAGCCATTTTGGATCCAAGATGGCGACTTTCCCAAAACATTTTATTATTTTCCTAAACTACTACTTATGATAAAGCTTTATGCTAAATTTCGTGCTTCTACCTCAAAGGTTGTGGAAAATTAAATTTTAAGGCTGCCGTTTTGGATACAAGATGGTGTTTTTGGGTAAATGTTGTAATATTATATTAACCTACTATTGATAATGTACCAAATTTCAATTCAATAGCCCCAGTAGTTTAAGCTCTCTATTCTATACAACAATGGGTTTGGCGGCCATTTTGGATCCAAGATGTCGACTTTTACAAAATTTGAAAATATTTTCGTTACCTACTAGCAATAATGTACCATCATTCCAAATTTCAATTCAATAGCCCCAGCCGTTTAGGCCCTATTGTATACAACAATGGGTTTAGCGGCCATTATGGATCCAAGATGGCGACTTTTCCAAAATGTCGGATTTTTCCCTCTACCTACTCATGGTCCTACACCTTCATACCAAATTTGGTGTTTGTAGCTGCAGTAGTTTGGCCTGTGAATTTATATGGATGAGAGTGTAGTATGTGGATTGATGGATTGGACGAAAAATCCTTTGGACGAAATGTCCTGTGGACGAAAAATCCGTTGGACCAAATGTCTTGTGGACGAAAAATCCGTGGACCAAAAGTCGATTGGACGAAATATCTTGGACGAAAAATCCGTTGGACGAAAAGTCGATTGGACGAAATTTCTTGTGGACGAAAAATCCGTTGGACGAAAAGTCGATTGGACGAAATTTCTTGTGGACGAAAAATCTGTTAGACCAAAAGTCGATTGGACGAAATGTCTTGTGGACGAAAATTCTGTTGGACGAAATGTCTTGTGAACGAAATGTCTTGTGGACGAAAAATCCGTTGGACGAAATGTCTTGTGGACGAAATGTCAATGGACGAAATGTCCATGGACTAAATATCCCTGGACTAAATGTCGTATGGACAAAATGTCTTTGGACGAAACGTCACCCGGCCCAATACACCTAACCATATACATTGACATAATGGCACTACAGGATTAGTAAGCCTTGTGTTGTATTTGCAACCCATTACTATTGCTGTCCCAATTTCAACTATGACAAATAGGCTTTTATGGTTACTCCAATCATACTATTTTTGAGTGCAGCATCTACTACCGTTCAACCTACATAAAAACACTTCTAGATGTGGACCATTTTAGTAACTATTTAACGATTTCGGAGTGTCTCGATTACGTAACATTTTAAGTTTCTAAAATCCACTAATATTCATTCCCCAGCTCGGATTGGAACCCAGAACCTAATGGACTCTGGCGTAACATCTCAGAACACACGACCACCTGCGGTTGGCAACCAAACCTATATGATTTGTGAATGGTCGTGCACCATGAATGTCTAGATTGTCTCAAAACACTTTTGTCACATTTTTTTAATATAATAGCATTCCCAGTTAAGTTTTATCTATGTGTGTGTGAGTACCAATTTATGTTGCATTTTAGTGTATGTCCTAAAGCTGAAGGCAATGTTTTATCTTGTTTATACTTTAAAAAGGATGATGTATAGACATCAGTTGACAACAAACGACAAAAGGAAAGAATTGGTTATGCAGCCAGATAGAATGAGGCGAACCTCTCGCTTCATGGATACAGTCAACGCCGCTCAGGTTTATTGGAGCGTTATTCTCTATGACGTGTCCAAACGTGCATGCTTTTATTTGATTTCCAATCTCATTGAAAACGCATTTCGATTCATGCTGTTGGTTGTGTTGTGTTGCTTTCGAACTTTCGTTTTTTTTTATTCACCATTCTATATATTTTCACTTATGTTGCTATATTTTCTCTTTCAGAATCCGACTCATATGTGTAATGTTGATTTCACTTATACAGGGAGATTCACGAAAATCCGTAACAGGGCCTTAACTCAGCCCCTATTGCACAGAAATCTTTGAGACCAAAAAATGTTAATACCAAAGTGCATGTGCCGAATCACGTGGTGATGCCTTTTAAAAGTCTTCAGTTACAAGAGGTACTTAGCAGTTTAACTGTTGACCCCCCAATTAACTCTTGTAATTGCCAAACGTTACGAGATATTAAGCAATGTTTCCTCTGAAAGTTGTTCAAAATGTCATGTTTGTTTCAAAGAAAGCAAAATCAACCATTGTCTCAATTTAAAAGTTTAAAGTCCCTCCCGCCCATTTTCTAAATTTTCACCTTTTGATTCCGCATATCCCATTTAGTATTTCAATTTAGTTGGAACATTTGTTGTTGCTATTCTTTTTGAGTTACAGCATCCACAAGTCTCGAAATCCATCTACACCATGTTAATTTCGCCTAGCAATTATGTCTTCTAGCTGCCAAACGGTAAGAGATGTGGAAACGTGTTTCCACTAAAAGTTGTTCAAACTTTAGCGATTGTTTCAATGGGGGCAAAATCAACCTCTGTTGCCATTTAAAATTTCGAAGTTGAAGCCCCATAGAGGCATTTCCGACACGCCCCTGATTTCAGAAGCATCACCACGTGATTCGGCGCATGCACTTCTATATTAACATTTTTTGTTTCAAAGATTTCTGTACACTAGGAGCTGAGTTAAGGTCCTGTTGCGGATTTCGTGAATCACCCTGTATAAGTAAGAACATTTTGGACAAAACTCTTGTTTCTTCTTCGTGTAGTATGTCCAAGTTAATATATTATGTTTAGAGAAAAATATCTGAATTTGTGTGTGTTTCCTTTGTACTTCTAGAATAAAATTGACAAATTATGTGACTAACATGTCAGTAAATAAAACACAAATAGCTACAATAATAAATGATAATTCATCAAACACGTATGTGGGAACCTGTTAATTTTTCTACATAACCACTACCTACATTGAGATAGAACTGCCTATTGCTCTTCTAACATACATTAAACCAGCACGCTGACTATTTTCACACTGCACTGACACGCCCTCAATTATTAATGGTTCTGTTCAGTACGAAGTACGAGTATACAGCTATCTGGTGACACTTTTTGACAACACTCACGGCTATTTCTTGTTATTCTCCACCAGATTGTGACTTATTCACTGTCTTTTTTCTTATATTAACCCGAAACGATGCTGCTCGTAATAAATTAAGGAACAAATGAGCACCAGGCAGCAATTTAAATCAACAATCCACAAGTGTACGACAGGATTAATATCTGGGGACCTTACTGGCCACCGTAGTCTTACAGTACCGGTCAACTTCCATAATGAATCTCTCAACTTTTTCCTCTACATTGGGTCTAACGTGGCGATCCAAAGTGTATCACTAGGATATCTGTTTTCACGTGGGACACATACAGTTCCGTGCGACCCCCAAGAAAAATGCCACCTCGCATAAGTAGGTCCATATATGACCCTTTGAACGATGTTGGATAGACGCTAACAACTCCTTGCTTGTCGCCAGATTATCCTTCGACAAGAATCACTGTCTATAGAAAATAGGGATTCATCAGTGATGTGTACTGACTACAATTGCCCGTGGGTGCAATTCATGTGTGCACTTGCCTACTATAACTTTTGTGTTGTTAAATAACTGGTAAAAACAACGCAGGACTCCTGATATATCGCCCACCTTCGTGTAGTCGTCTGCGAACCGTACATGTTGATACGGGTTATCAACAACATCCACACGCAGTTGAATTGATGTGGGGGACCTGTTCTTTCCAACCCAACAAAACGGATAAATCACTCATCAATGACCGATGTTACCCATGCCGGTCTCCGTTTTGCAACCCCGAGGCATTTGGTGTCGTTTGGAAGGTGTTCCACAGTCTATTTACCATTGAAGGACGGACATTGAATCAACAACCCAAGTCATTGCGCCTTGCCTTGCCTTTGCACTGCTTCTAATCTTTCGATTGTACTCCACCGTAACTCATCGTTCAACTGTTTTATTCTTGCCATATTCGACTATTACGACTCATAAAGCTTCTCTTATGCAAGCACTGTAGTCTAACTGTTCAGTGACTATTACCGTAACAAGCAGCACTGTAACATATGTCGCATGCTTTCGGAGCGCATTCATCAATTCGTGCTTTCGTAATAGCTTCTGGCTTAGTTACTGTTCGAACACGTTTTACTGGAACAATTGCGTACATTCTTTAACAATAATAAATTTAATGAAACGGAATATCGATTTAGGTTCGGAGTTGGAACAATAAATGCTGTGAAAAGAGTAGTAAGTGAGGTATATGCAAATTACGAGCGCAAAAATATAACATCTCCTACCTGATTATGGCTTTTGATTCAATGTCTCATGTCTTGTTTTGGCTCTTCCATGTGTTTTTATCTATCAGTGTCTGATCTTTACGAAAACAATTTCAAGTAATATTCTACTAAATCCATACACCCAGTCTCATGATACAAGGAGAGCTCAAAATGGATTATTCCATGGATATCCTACTAAATACTTAACATCACTTTGCAGGGGCAAAGATCCTGTTTTGGCGTAGTTCCTGCGGCCTACCTTAAGGCACCTACTGCCGTTTGCGTGTAATGTTATTATAGAGGACCTACTTTTCATCCCCTGTCACCATTCAGTCCAGTAATGCCTCACGTCTGTGATGACAGTGAGCAGATGTCAACTCGCTGCTGATTCTGTTAAGGCGTTAAGGTATGAGCTACCCATTTTCGGAGTTTCAAAACGTACCCTAGGTGCTCCAGATGACGATGAACAGTCGAATGGGTGACATGGACTTCGCTGGCTAGTTTTTTCAACAGTTTGCATTGGATTTGCTTCCACAGGACGTCGTTGTCCAGCTTCACAGGTCTCTCTTCTCGTGGTATATCGGTGAGGCTGCTGTCCCCAGAAAAAAACCTCTGGAACCACCTCTGGCACTTTCGCATATCCACAGCACCCTGACCATATACGGCATTGATGTTTCGTGCCGCTGCGCTCGCTGTATGTCCCTGGTGAAATTAATACAGCATGACATGCCATTTGTGGTCATCCGACACTGCCATTATCAAACACAAGCCACAGTTCCAAAACGTGGAGGAGACTGTTCTCCTTCTACACACTGATTCACAATCATGTGTCGTGTGTAACTCAGCTATGGAACGTGCCGTCTACTTCACTATTTTCTCGACAGATGGCGCCATTTTTTTAAAAAAATTTTTGAAAGCAGATTTTGAGTTTGTTTCAACAAACTGAGTGCATGGAACAAAAATATCAGTATTTGAATACGAATGTTGTTTCGAAATTCGAATGACAACCAAATTTAAAGAAGAAATTTTATATTTATGGAAAACCCAAATTTGTATTATTAATTATTATTATTATTCAAGAAAAGGAAGAAAAAAAATCGAGCTTGAAACAAAATGTGGTGTTGTATAAGATTTTGGAATTGTATAACAGAAAACAAGTTATGATATTTGAAAATTCGAACAGCTGTTCTTTTTTATGTTCATCTCCATTTTTAGTACCATGAAGAAATTTCGGAATGAAAATCACCTGGTCCACTTTCCAAATTCACCTAATGCAGTTTAAAATAATAAACATTCCTCCAAAAAAGAACTCATCATTACAATAAAATAGAAAACAAATATTCCTGCTTTGCTCTGTGAGCACATAACCAAACTGTTCAGATAATTGACCGACATGCTTTTGCTTAAAGAAAACAGAAAAACGCTCCAAACTTAAATGTTTAAATAACTGATTGACATACCTTTGTTTAAAGGAAACAGAAAAGTGCTCCAGCTAAAATATTCAAGCATTTGATTGTCATGCTTTGGTTAAAAAACAAAGCAAAAAGGAAAAAAAAAATACTCCAGCTAAAATTTATGTAAATGATTGACATACTTTTGTTTAGAAAAAAAAAACAGAACATCCCTGCTCCCATCTCACGGTGAATCTTCCAGTGCGCATAAATGTATAAACATGACACTCATCAACATCCTTCCGGATGGACATTTCTCTTCTTCAATAAGGCAAACATTGTATTTACAGATTTTTACTAGACATTTGTATACTAAATGACAGCGTTTAATCGCAATTGTACTAATGAACGAAAGTAGTAATTTTCTTGATCATAAACACAAAACACGACTGCTTCTAGAAAAGACAAGAGACACATTGTAAAGCGAAGAAGAGTATTTACAAAATGATCTACACAATTTCTGAAAGTAGCAAATGACAGTACAATCACAGTAAGTAACAGGTCCAATGACCAACAGGGGTGCTCGAATCATAGTTTCCGTTTACGAATCAGAAGTTTGTAATGTTACCGCCTGAACCACGGAAATGACGTTATTAGTTTCTCTCTTTTTTTTTATCAGGATTACAAAATTACGTAGTACTAGTTAAACTAAGCAGAGATGGGTTTAGTTTTTAAATAAAATAATATTAAATTTCATTTAATAATGAATCATTATAATATTGCATTTTGCACTCACGGTATTACTTACGTTAGACTAAACGTTACAGATTTGATATTCTTATCTTTGGTGTCTACTGACCTGGAAAACCTGGAATTAGCCTGAAATTTTATTCTGAACCTAGAAAATCAGGAAAATCTGGATTTGGAGCAGCTCTTTGAAGTTATTATTTTTAACTTACATTTTCACTCTATTAATTCTACTCTGGACATTTAGAATACACTTTATTGAATTTGTAAATTTAAAGTCACAGAATGAAGCACTTAAAGTAATTATTTTTTGTAAGGAGCTCTCTCGGGCTCTCAGACTTCTTGTTAGTACAGGTGTGGTGATCCCGAGGGTACCCGAGCTGATGTCAGCTATACCTCTTTCTGATTGATGTTGTGTTTTCCTCCTCATTTCAACTTTCTCTTATCCTCTACTTTAATCATCCGTGTCTTGCTTGATTCTCTAATTGTGCTAATGTGCTTTTGTATTCCGGGTCTGATATTAAACTAACAAGGAAAGTCAGTCAATGTGAAACTTATTTTCGATTCATAATTTTTGTAATAATATAAGGGGCAATCAACTGAAACCCGTTCGTTCCATGTATTATTGGTATAGCGTGTAGGAGGATATTGTTTGTATAATAGTGCGTAATGGCTAATGTCCCTGTGTGTTGGGTGTAGGAATGTTGTTGATACGTATTTCCGTTTTGCAGGTATAACGAGTGAAAGATGGCGTTCATGATCCCCAATCGGTCCAAACAGGACCAGCGTTCCGTCATCCAGTTTCTGAGTGCCGAAGGTTGTCAACCAGCTTAAGTGTTCCGGCGTATGAAAGACGTGTATGGTGATGCATGCGTCTCCAAAACAACAGTGGTGGACTGGGCCAGAATGTTTCGGAAGGGGCGTGAACAAACCACTGATTATCCCCGTCCTGGTCAAGCCCATGTTGTTGCCACAGAAGACACGGGTGAAAAGATGAATGTGGCTATAGCTGCGGATAGACGCATTAATATTCAATCCATAGCGAACGGATTAAACATGAATTATGGTACTGCTCACAAAATTGTGAAAGATCTGGGGTATCATAAAGTGTGCGCGCAGTGGATCCCCAGGGTGTTGACGGAGGACCAAAAGTTGGAGCGTATGGGTTGCGCCATTGAACATTTATCCCGTTACCATTTGGAAGATAACGACTTCTTGCTGCGCATTGTTGCTGAGGATGAAACTTGGTGCCATCATTTTGAACCGTGTTCAAAGGCTTCCATTATGCAGTGGAAACACCCCTCATCTCCACGTCCCAAAAAGTTCAAGACGCAACCGTCTGCGGGGAAAGTTATGGTGTCTGTGTTCTTTGATTGCCATGGACCATTATTGCTCGACTTCAAGTAACCAGGACAGTCCATCAACGCCGCACGCTACTGTCAGACCTTGACACAGTTACGGAGAGCCATCGAAAACAAAAGGCCTGGTTTATTGACCGCTGGAGTCATTGTTTTGCATGACAACGCGCGTCCACACGTTGCAAACCAAGTGCAGGATTTGTTTCAACGATTCAAGTGGGAAATGTTGCGACACCCGCCCTACAGCCCTGACCTTTCACCTTGTGACTTTCACATCTTTGGGCCTCTAAACAAGGCATTGAAAGGTCAGAGATTTCAGTCTGACACTGAGGTTCAGGACGCTGTGCGTGATTGGTTTGATAGTCAGCCGTCCAAATTTTACATGGACGGCATTTGTAAGTTAGTGACACAGTGGGACAAGTGTCTCAACGCTCATGGCGACTTCTTCTGAACAATATTTTTACTGCACGCTAACCATAGACGCTTCTAGATAGTGTACAAGTTTCCGCTCGAAATAAAATTTATTTCATGAATTATGACCACTGAACGGGTTTCAGTTGATCCCCCCTCGTAGATCATGACCTGAGTGTCAATTTGGCAAAGCACCAAGATGCACTTCTTCGCAGTTGCCGATAAAATCGGCTTTGAAATATTTGGCGTAGGTCATATTGAATTTTCTTATGTATTAAAATGTTTATATTTACAAGCAAACATACTGAAGGACAGAAAAAACTGCTGGAAACAAGCAGCTAATGGAGTGCCTTGTTGCGGAAGCCGTGGCAAGAGACACCCGAATGTAGTGAACGTGTGGTGGTGGTTTATAATGGAAAATACGTAATATGTGTAGTTAAATAAAATATAAAAGAAAACAGAAACAGTTATGTTCTGGAACCCAGAACACAAACTGACTAAAGAATCTAATATGTGTAGAGTGAGTGAGTGAGTGAATACGAGTAATGTCAGTGCAAGGGATAGAGGAGGAGAGAAGAAGCAGAACTTTGTGGGCTTAACATCATTTCCACGGTGCTGACTCTACAATTGCCGCTCCCCCCCCCCCCAATTCCCCGACCAAGGAGCAACGACGAAGACAAATAGCAAGAAGTGTATACAGAAGTAAAACAGAGTATCCTAAAACAGTAGTGATGGTGGAAATGGTACTGGGAAAGCAGAACTATCCATTAAGATGGGGAAATGATCAAAACTAACCCTTCTTCTTCCTTTTCAGTACAGCAGAAGAAGAGGAAGCTGCTCAAATTGTGTGTTTGTCCATGTGCTGTCCTGTGTTGTCGTATGTGTTACATGATTTTTGTAATAAAATAAAGTGCAAATAAAGACAGTTAGTGATACTCCCCAAGATGTTCTACATATGGAGCAACGGACTAGGAGAACTGGTGGAATCCTGGTCCGAAAGTCGTCCCGCACCACCTTTGATCAAGTCACAGACAAGGGAATAAAAGGGATTCTCAAAGTGTCGGAATCCGGCAATCCGATAATTCCCTATGGGTAAACCTGTACCAAACAAAGGAGGGCGAACAGAGCTGCCTGAGACATGGGCCTCAAAACATGCAACTTAGTTTGTGTTAAAAGAGCAAAGAGATAGGGGTGGAAAGGTGGGTCCCCAAAGTTAAAATAAAGTCTTTCGTCATTATTACAATGTCGAAGTATGTGCACAAACCTGCACATGCAAATTTTAGCCACTCGAGCGGAATTACTTTGGGACATAAATCGAAATTTAATATGGCGGACTTCAAGATAGCGAGCATGAAGAACATACCCTCCAGCAGGTAGAGCTTTCCGCCCAGTACCCATTACTGTGTATTTGGCTTCCATTCTATTCACAAATTTAAGCACATAAGGATATTCCCACACTTTTTGATCACTTTCCACAGACAGAATTTGATTTCTATATCATCGATATCTCCCAAAGTAATTGCACTCGAGTGGCCAAAATTTTCATGTGCAGCTTTGTGCACATACTTTGACATTGTAATCATGACGAAAGAAAAAAATGTAGTTTTTTTTGCACCTTCAGTATGTTTCCTTGTAAATATAAACATTTTAATACATAAAAAGAACTCAATAGGGCCTACGCCGAATATTTCAAAGCCGATTTTCTTGGCAACGGCGAAGAAGTGCATCTTAGGGCTTTGCCAAATTAACGCTCATGATCTTTTATTATAAAAATAATTAATCAAAAATAAGTTTCATAATTGACCAATTCTCCAGTTTTGAAATTACGTTAACTTCCATTTATATACCGAGGATCCAATTACAACTATTATAACTCACCTTAAAATCTTGAATGTCGCCCTTTTAAGTAGTCGCTTCAATATGTATTGCATATATTCGGAACGACTCTCGTAAGCCTTTAGGCCGTCGTTAAGATGTAACTTAAGTGTGGGTGTAGTATTTTGTGATATTAGACTGTATGTTAAATAATGTAAATACTATGACCAGCTAATTTACTGAGGTACACTTTTTTTAGGTTTCTACTTACTTATCCGAGGTTAACCCATTTCGAATTTTAACACATCTGCACGTATCTGTACAAACTGTACATATTTTTTTTAATTCCTATATTTTATAAGGCCTCTCGTCCACTGGATACGGAAATTTGCGAATTGCGTGTTCGGACAAATACGCACGTAAACGGACGAACGATTAAAAACAGCAATGTGTCAGTTGGGCATCGTCCACTGGCAGGCAATGTTCGTCCGTTTCCGTGCGTATGGTTGCGACCTGCGAGTTCGTCCAATTATGTTTGGATTTATTCGTATTAACAGTAATTGCTTTTGTTTTGTAACAAAAGCAAAACAGATTATTGTTATAAGTTGCAAGAGCAATGAACGCGTCGGACGTTTTATTAACGTTCAATAGCATTCTTTTATAATCATTTTGATTTTTTTTTACTAAAGTTTTTATGATTGTATGAAAGTTCTTAAGAATGTATCATGTTTCATGTGGAAGTAGCCAAAATACTCCTTGTTTTCTTTTAAATTATTCCACAAATGAGAAAATTCACTAAACTGTTTTCGTCTTTCAACAAAATTTTATTCACCCACTTTTACCATTTTCTTTGCTGCCTTAATTTTCATGAGAAGTGTTTACAAAGCATAGAGATTACAAATGTTATCTGTGAGGGTTGTATGGTTTCCGAACTACTGATTCGGACGAATACTCTGGCAATGCACGGGGAGGAGCTCACGATTACGGACGAATAAACTTTGTGCGTATTCGTCCGACCACGCAATTCGCACGTTTCCGCGTCCAGTAAACGAGAGGCCTAATTCTTATATTCGAACAGGAATTGGTTGTAAATATGGTCTAAATACATTTTACCTATACATGGCAAGTATTCAACTCCAGCCGGCCGCAGCCGCTCACCTTTTATAAAGAAGTTTGTGGTGTCTAGCAACATTGACGGAGGAGTAATTTAAAAATGGTGCATTTCGCAGCTGGAGTCAAGTGTTTTGGTTAATAAATAATACAAATCTTACCACATACTTCATAATTAAACTTCACATACAAGATAATCTCTAAATGAAAAACTACAGACATATTAAATTACATCTCTATAACGACCTAGAAACGGAGCGAGAGCCGTTCCGAAGGGCCTAGATGATTTATATTCAAGCAACTAATTCAGAGGAGGACAGTATAACACCTTACGTTAAGGTGAGTCAGAATGGCTAAGGTTAAATTCAACTGAATTTGATTTTTTTTATTATTATTGTGTTTAGGCAACTTTAAGTTAGTGGGAAATTGATAAAATAATATACTTTGTTTGCAAGAAGAAAAATGTTATAAATTAATGGTCTGGAAAAAGTAGAGAAATGGACCTAGAAAACCTTGAAAAAAACTGGAATTCAGTTATTAACAATCAGTAGACACCCTGTAAATTAATCATTTCTAGGAAGAAATATGTTTTTTTATAAAAAGAACTTCGCTGTAATTTGAAATTTTAATTGCATAATTATATTCAAATCATGGTATATTATTAAAATAATTAACTTTATAGTCTTGCAATTCCATTTTATAATTCATCTATTGATATTGGCTAATATGGCCATTAGTACGTATACTCATCGTAATTGTCATTAGCAGTAACTTTATTTATGTTTTTGTAGGATACTAATGATGTAATTTGATACTTAAGTTATAACAGTAATGCATTTATTGTAATAATGTAGAGGAATTGTTTGATATATGTTTAGACAATTCCATGAATTAACAAAAGACAGGATGTGGAAACCTAACCTGATTATTTCAGTTGCAAAGAATTTTGTTCATATTCGCGTGGTGGTAACGTAACAGAGATGAAGTAATTATATAAAGTTACCTTTCTTGCATCTTTTTTTAAATTTCGTTGAGTTATTATACAAAGAATGTGCATAATAAAAACAAGAGTACAAAAAGGTATTACAAGTAAAATAAATTAAAAGTTAAAAAATGTGGATAAGCAGATATGTTAGTTAAATAATTATGTAAATACTTCATTTGAATCTAATGATTTTTAGACGCTGAGAAATAAAGCGAGAATTTCATTGAAATTTTGAACGAAAGAAGTCATTGAAAGCATGATGAAGAAACAAATATATATAACCTTTAGCTGAATCATATCTTTGGTTGTTTCGTTGTGTTATTCCTTGCATTGGATGTACTTTTTCGCTTTATCTTTCTGATGTGAGAAGCCAATTACAATTTTCATATTACACGCACGTACAATACGTATTCGTAATTATTAGATCTTGTAGAAATGTTCGTTCTACGTAAACAGAAGAGGCAAACAGCACTATAATATGAATAATAAAGGTACTGTTACGTTTTGAACAGGTGATATCAAAAGCCATTTGAGTTGGAGGTTGGTAGGGAAGTAAAAACATATTTACAACAGTTGGTTGTTATTTTCTTACCAGAAGAAAGGGTCAAACATGCAAACTTGAATTTAATGATAGGTGTGTATCATAGCGACAAGAGGGCTTCTACTGATTTCGTGTTGAGAGAGTAGTCACGCAAAAGGGGGCACTGACGCCGGGGAGACCTCTTGGATTTCGTGCAGCGGCGACCTCATTAGAGATTCTTTGCAACAATTATAAACATGTACATGGGTTGAGAACCAAGTACTTTTCATGGCGAGATGTTTTCATGTTATTCTTGTAACGCAAAGTACAGTATAGCACAAGAATATTCTGCGCCATACTCTTTACACCTTCGCTATTACCAATGGCAGACCAAATTTAATTAGAGTTGGCTACATTTTATATGTAAATAGAATACTTAAGGGTCTATTCGGGAAAAGATAAAGAATTACCAGGTTTTATTTCGGCACGAGAACGAAACAACATTAACACTCTAAATGTGCCCTTTTCGCATCATTGAAGCCTGGGAATACTAGTCACTAGAACACTTCCCAGAAAGTTGGGTTGAATATTAAAGGTTGCCTTTTCTCTGTTGAAATCTTGGAACCATAAGATTATAGACTTTTAAAATATGTTAATGTTACAGGCAACCAATTAAGTATTAATATTGTCTCTACAATAGACAAGACATAAAGTAACGGCCCTGAATTTAATGCAAGGTATCACACCGGTATTCACCCGACTGACTGATGGGAACTAGAGAAAATCACAATGAAAATGGTTGGAATAGGATTTTTTCCAGAACCTTTTCTCAGCTTCCCCTAAATCTTTACTCTTGTGTTACAGCCATAATCTTGTCTCATGTGTGGGTGCTGCGTGAAAAGTTTATATATTATGGTGAGAGTGACATGGAACACACCATTGTACATCGTAAATGCTATATAGTGCAAATCGTTTGATGCTGAAGTATCGAAATAATACACTAAATGGTATTTGGAATAGAGTACTTTATATTTGGCATATTGGGAATAATAATGAAACACCATGTAGTTGCTGTTAGAGAACGTCACCACCTCCTAAGTATAGCAGAAGGTAACAGATGCTAGTCATGGGTAAAGGTGACAAAGTGAACCCATTTGACCGCTGGAGCTGTTTCCAGTATTTTAGGCGTGGCTGTTCTCATATCCCAACAATAGACAAATCATTGACATGCATCCCACGAAAGATCAAACAGAGACTGTCTGCGTGTAGATTTAGAACATTTTTTTAACATAACTTAGAACAGTTCGTCATTACATCTTAAGGTAACACGAAATGCATAATATGAACATGAAGATGAACGTTACACAGACTTCTTAGCTGACAATCTGCACTCAAATTTCCAGAAAGACTTTCCTGACAACAGCGCTACGTTTCAACAAAATAATACATCACTGAACTCATATCAGTACAGAGCAATTGGAGGAACACAAGAATGATTTCTCCATACTGTCTTAGTCCCCAGATTTACTGGACTATAACCCTATTCAACATGCTTTATAATATGCCGGAATGGGTTGATTGATAGCTAGTAAGCATTCTGACTAAAATGTGCTCATCTGACAGAATTGCTGCAATGATCATGGGTTAAGTTAAACATGGACAATATTTGTCACGTTGTGAAATATTTTCTGCAAGCAGTGATCGTCCCAAAAAGGCCCAATTGAGCTGGTATTAGTTGCGTATTCTTTATTCAAAGGTCGTTCAGTGTAGAATATACAATTGCTAATTTCTCAATACTGTTAACATATACTCAAGAATCAAAAGTGCAGCACCATTTCCTACCTCTCCATCTCTAATATATTATCTACTTTATGAAAAGATAATACCGTTTGTTATGACAATATTACAACCTTCGTTAACGATAAATTGTCATAAAATATCAGTGTTGTATGAACACAACATAGAAAAACCAAGAGGTCTTCTATACTCTTTCTTTCGATGAACCTGAGTCTTTCAGGTTTTCTTTTCCATTGTAAAAGGAGAATTCTGAGTTTAAGTCAAGACAAACAGCAACCCACTCTACTGCCTCTTTTGTCACTAGAATGCTCGACGGGAAACAATATCTCATAAATTTCTAAATGTATTAAGGCCATAAGTGTCTCCTCAGTCCACATAATGGAAAATGAACGTAAATCAAATTAATTCCCAGCGAACTTCTGAGAATTTCAAATGTACTACTTAATATGTCGCATGTTCTATTCCTATTTCAAAATATTGAGTTTAATCCAAGATGGCGGACGGAGCATATAATATGCCTGAAAGATGCAGTAAGTGGTCTAATTTATATTGTATATGGTTGTATTAACGTTACTTATAATCTGTAGAAAATATATGGATAGTTCGATACGCACCTAATGTAGCAGATAGCTTAGGTACGGTTAAAGATATAAACATAAATTAGCACGTGGCTTTCTGACGACAAAATTTCAGTTGTATTTGATGTCATATAATGCCATTCGCATTTGAAATTTTTCAGTTGAATCCAAGGATGCGGAAGAAGAATGTGACATACTTCAAAGATGCAGTATTTGGTATCGTTTAAATTGCATTTTCCGTAAAATCTATAGAAATTACAGTACACGGGTGGTTGGGATATACAAGGTAAATGCGGGACCAAACTCAAAGTCTCTGAGGTGTAACAAGCGTCAGTATTCCATCCAAATGCCTCTTCAGCTCCACTAATATAGCAAGTCTAGCAAGTCCGAAAAACTGATGGACTTGACAAAAAAAAGTCTCTTCCAATAATATTTGAAGAGCTCTTAGCAAACATTTTACCCTTAGACCGCCTCTTGATCCAAAAACTTAACGATCCATCTGCTTGAAAGAAACAATCCCCTAACTGATGCATCGTACAAGGTTCCTTATTTCGTTTTTTCCACAAACAACTAGAGCTGACTGTTATGTTACGCATGCTTACATAATGTTTTCTTATTTCTTGCCACTGCACGTAAACAGGAAGCACCATTTACATATAACTTGCAATATCTTGTGTTGTAATGTCAAGGAATTGTATAATAAGGCACAATGACCTGCGCAATAATAGTGCAGGAATTTTCTGGGAAAAAATCATACAAGCAAGGAACTTCGGCCGCCATATTGGCCACCGATTTTCCGTTTTTCGCCGATAACTCCAAAATGAGTAGAGACAGCGTAAACTATAAAGAGTAATGATATGTAGAGAATGAAAATATACGCATTTTGGTGTATAATACATCTCTTTAGTTTTATTCGTTCAGGAGATATGAAGTTTTAAGTTATGGGAACTTTGTTATTTTGTGCAGATAGTACGGTTTCTCTGGCAGAACTCGATCACTACAGATTGCATACTTACTCAAATTGTGCATTAAAATGAAGAGGATAAAAATACAGATTTTGGTGTATAATATGTTTATATATCTCTATCAGTGGCTTGTAAATCACACAGTAATAACACTTGTAAATTACGTAGTAATCCATAAAGTTTACAATGAATGTAATTACTTTGTAGTAGACTTGATCATAGTTTACTTTTCTTCACAAACTTGAGAAAACAAATGATACAGGATCGTCTGTTTCTGTCGAGGTGAAAATTTTACAAGCCTCTATATATAAAGACTGGTTCAAAGTAACAAAACATTTTGTTCATGGCATTGCATTCAGAAATAATATAAGATAAAGCAGAATACATAGTTAATAAATTGCTGGGCTTTAAGTGTACAAATAAATGGAACTGGCAAAACACGTGAAGTTTGAAAAGTTCATGTTTCTTCCGTGACAGCTTGCATGTATCCATTCTAACTGGGAAGTGGTTTGTTTGAAAATATGAAATTACTCTTCCATAGCAAATCAAGTTCTATGCCGGCCCTAACTTGATCTACATCATGTGAAGTTGGTGTCAGTTTTTTTTTTTTTTTTTTTTACTGGAATACTTGCAAGACCTTGTACACTTGTCTTCTTGTACACTTTTACAGGTATATTATTGAAATGAATATCTAATTTCTTATTCGTATTCCTTGGAATATAGGATGGAGTGTTAACACTTTCAGCAGGGGTTACACATTTGATTCCTCCTAATATGTGGATTGTACCCTTCCCATCTAAGGTTTTGACGTTATCATCTGGATTATCAAACATATATTGCCTGAACGCATCATGGCTGACTACAGGTTGACTTGCTTCATTTGCTACGGTTCATAAATGAAAGGGTCTCCTTGTAAGATGAGCAATACCCTAATGCATGGAGCATATCGATTATATGCCTAGACAAATACTTAAAATGTAGATGAACTGACAATCCTAGCTGTATTGGCGATATAAATGTCTTTGGTCGACAGACTGATGCTATTACATGGCTTATGGTTAAGCACATTTTCTGTTGCTGACCATTTTTATTTACATTACCATGGATCACAGCTTCAGTGAAAACTTGAAGCGATTTAGGGACAATATTTGAATCCCCTTCCCGAATGGCTTGAACTGAGGGAAAACATGTTATATCATACACTTCCTTTCGGATATCTTCTCTTATTATTGCTGCAGCTGTTTTGACTATTCGTAGCCTTTCCAGCTCTAGATCATTACTTCTCTCCGTATACCATTGATCATATAACATTTTATGAGTCGTGCCAGAAAACCTAACTATGGTAGGTCGTCTTCCAGCTGCCTCAGACATTATTATCCTCCAATCAAAATACTCCTTTAAGCGTTTTTTTTTTAAGATATAATCTGAAATGTCACTTTCTCTTCCCCCGACAAAGTTTTCATTGTGTCTTTTTAGTTCAGGGAGTGTGTACTGACACTCGTCATTGTCCTCAATGTAATCGAACAGTTCCAAAGGAATTTCATTATCATGAGGAGGCCTACTAGGTTTATAAATTTATTTTAAGTTTCTAAAGTTTACATAGCAAGCATGATGATATCTTGCTTCTTCTGCAAATAAGTCGATGTCTGCCCTTAATTTCACTACATCAACTAGACTGTCCCCCTCCCCTTGCATCACACTTAACAAGAATCGATTCCTATTTCGTTTGTCTCTACTCGTGTCACTCTCTTTCTTCAATTTTTTGGTTTCTTTTAATGTTGGTCCAACAGCGTCTTTCCCACAAAAGGAACAACAAGATTTAAAATTAAATATCATCACCTGAGACCTTCTGATGGGACCATCAGTGAACAACTCTGTATCTACCAATGTTCGTTTTCATGCTGCTACACTTAAAGCTCTGGTATATGTCTTCCTGCAGTTGGCATGGACAGTTACTTCTGAACGAGTGGACAAAATATCCGCCTTTCCATCACTTCATTCTTTACTAGCACTAATGATTACTGGAAGTCCTCTTGTAACTTTGACTACTTCACCATCATCGAGTCCTCCACAACACAAAATAATTATATCATTCCTTTCCATTATTCATTTATTCCTGGAAAGAAAGAAAAATATTATAATATCATTAATTAATAGATAATGTAATAAGTAATATAATCCAGAACATAAAATAACAAAGTTCCCATAATTTAAAACTTCATATCTCCTGAACAAATAAAGCTAAAGAGATGTATTATACACCAAAATGTGTGTTTTTTCATCCTCTACATATCATTACTGTTTATAGTTTACACTATCTCTATTTATTTTGGAGTTATCGGCCAAAAACTGAAAATCGGCGGCCATTTTCCAATATGGCGGCCGAAGCTCAAGGTCAATTTTAGGGGACTTTTAGTACGGTATGTTGATAAGGAGGTCAAATACTACAATTGTGCAAAGTTCCTTCCTTGTATGATTTTTTATAAACCCCTAATTTTGATCTAAAGTTCCTGCAGTATAAATAGAGAACCAACGCTTTTGTTTCTAGTACGCAGTCAAGATATATAAATGTTAGTTTGAAATATAATGTAAGAATGTGTGCTGAAGATATTGGCTACAGTTGAGTTGTATGAAGAACTGTTTAGGTGTTTTACTACGGTTAAATAAGGACGACATAGTTACTAGCACACGAAGAAAGTATGTTAAACAGAGTTACAAGATTGATGTATAAAAAAAGAATACAACTGTGATCGAACCTACTGTATGTATATATTGTAGTGACTGATATTTACTTAGAGTACCCTATACCTGAGAATAAAGAATGTGTATCTAGAATGCAAGAATATACAGAGTATTATTCATATTTGAGAAGTTTCCACCGTCTGCCTTTTATATAACTCTCCGGAAAGGGAGGGGGAACTTCGTGCCTATCATATCGTATTTTTTATAATTATTCAGTTAATCGTTTGTTTATAAATATTTTAAAAATATATAGTTGTTCAGTTGTTTAACTAGAGCATAGGCGTTACGGTGATGCAATTTGAACGTTCCTGTTTCTCACAAATTTCCTTTGTTTCGGTTGTTGGTACACCCACCCACCCACCCCCTCCGTAGGTAGGAAATGTGGCTAAAAGTTTGACGTTTCGCTTCCAGATGGTAGTAAGTTATTATAAGAAGTTATTTTCCGCCTTTTCTGAACTTCATGGTTAGACTTATGCCCACAGAGACACTCAGAGAACCGCAGGCGCCTCAGGTGTCAATATTACCGAGTTATTTTAAAAACTGTATATATTTTTTTTAATTGTTTCTATACCTTTATATCTATCCACATTGATTTGCACCAAATTTTGCACACACGAGGATGTGACTGTGACAGGTCATAAAGATATGCATATCCGACGCAGCAGCTGTCAGTGCTGCCAACCCATTTCAAAAATTAATATTTCCAATTGTTTCCATACTGTTGAATGTGTCAGAACCATCTACGTACTGAGGAATATTAAATATTTAGCAACAGATAATACGGTAGAAAAAGTGTATAAATTGAAGAGAATCAGTTTGAAATTTGAAGAGGGGCAGGAACAAGAGATGTCACTACTGGTTTGTTTTGGTCAATATATACTCCATTCACTTGGAAGATTGTGTCCTATATTTACCTGGTACCTAACTGATAAAAGGAGAGAATGTGAGCACAATTTTTATCCTGATGGCACTTTCAACTTTTCATCGTACACACCTGGACCGCAATACTGCTTCATTATTCTGGGTTGTATATAATTAAGGATTTTATCTGATGGTGAGTTGTTTAATTTTCTATTCCAGACTCTTCAGCTGCTATAATTATATACCCCTGAGTAGTATTATTACATCTTATCTTGTCTAAAACACAACTGGCTCATTTATTTAACAATACATTTCAAGAACTTTAAAGTGACTTCAAACCTTTCACCTGCAGTGTACATTGTTGGTTCCGGTTGCGAAGAAGACCGTAACACACAAGTAGGTGTTATTTAAATTAAACTAAAAAACACGTACGTCTGGTAACCTTACAGTATTGATCTTTTCTCACCAAGATTAGTACTCCACCTCTGCTTACGCTTTTGTAGAGAATGCAATTCCTGCTTCACTTAATTGAAGTTTAAACCTAAGGGCACAGAACTCTACATTCTTCCCATCAATATAAGCAGCATATATGATTGTTGTTTAAAGAAAAGGGAAAAGAAAATTACTGGTAAGTGCACGACTCATGATTACAATTCCATTTTCTCCTTTTACTAAAATGAAATTTCTGGTGCTATTTCAAAATTTGATTACATTTAATTTTCACACCCCAGGCATCGAGTAGTATGAGACACCATCACATTCCTTTCTAAGGTAGTCACTACATTCTTTTACTTGCATTCACTTTCATTACTATATTTATTCGGAAGAGAAATTGCGGCAGTTCATTTATTTTCAGGAGATAGACTCTCTGCTTAAAAGCAATAACTATTACGAGAAATTCATAAGAGAATTGAATGAAATAATAACATTCGAGGAAATATTTAACAGACATGACAGTTATACATCAAATCCGGTTTGAAAGAAAATAGAAAAGTTGAAATTTGTATACTAATGTATCTGAAAAAGTTTCCGGCTAGATCGATGAAACGATACTGCGAAATGCCTATAATATATGGTGTAGTAAAAAGTAATCCATTATTTTTGCATGACATTGAAGGCTTGACTTACCATAGTTAGAATGATCCGATTTAGGTCACATATGCGCCGTTTTGTTCGATAACGTGTTGCCATTTGGAAGGTAATATCATGATGCCTCTCTCGTAGAAGCCCTTGTCCCTATTAGCAAAAAATTGAGACAGTCGATTTTCACAAGCCTCTCTTGAAGCGAATTTTTCACCAGCAAACGTGTTCGCCATGGACAGGAACAGATGGTAATCACTCGGTGCCAGGTCCGGACTATAAGGTGGATGCATAAGAACCTCCCAACCAAGCTCCCGGAGCTTCTGGCGAGTCACTATCGATGTGTGTGGCCTGGCGTTGTCCTGGTGGAACACAATGCCTCTCCTATTGGCCAAAGCTGGCCGCTTCTGGGCGATTACTGCCTTCAGACGGTCCAATTGTTGACAGTATAGTTCCGAGTTAAGGGTTTGGCCGTAGGGGAGCAG
>JAGDQP010013570.1:22400-47468 GCA_022664845.1 Lepisma saccharinum
TCGCCTTTATCGAAGAAAAACTGTAAAATATAGCGTATTTTCTCTTTGCTAGTGTCCATTTTGACGCGCGCTCACACAACACTGAGTCAACTCATCACAACTATCTGAACAGTGTTTGTAGTACGCAATCTCATCGTTTGAACGCCATCTTGTTGAACCCGATCGGACTTATACAACGCGAGATACAGATCACTGAAGCCATCTATTGGCAAAATAATGGATTACTTTTTACTACACCAGATATTATTGCTTGTACTTTGTTCAAAATAGTTAATATGTTGACTTGGCTAAAAATATCTGCCATTGGATCCGGCACAAGTGTGTGTTTATATTGATAGATGTATTTAATTTTTGACGGTGGGAAAAAAGTACCTCCACTCTCCCCATTGGTAGTCCGAGTTACAAAATATACTCTAGTAGTGCGAGAGTTATGACATCACATCAAACTTGAAAACTGTTAAATAAAATTTATTAAGTTTAATGAAACCAGTCTAGGAACAGCTATTAAGAAGTTTCTGCAGGGTGTGTTACATAAATTGGGCGAGTTTTGAAGAGTCAAGACGCATGAGTGGGGAAACTTATTCATCACTCTCTTCTATTATCTCATTTCAGTAGACATGCAGTTATGGAGCATTGAAGCATTGAGTACTTTGTTGAAAAACAATTTTTTGTTTTGAAAGAATGGAGGTTCTGTGACAGGAGAACACATATCTTATATCACAGTTTTAATAACCGTCGGAAATCTGGTAAAAACAAAGCATATCTTAAGTACCATTTTTTGTTACAATTTTGATTTTGCTTTCCTAGAGTATAAAATAAGTTCGTAGAACATGGATTGCGATTTATGATTTCAGCCAAAAGCTTATGGCTGAGTTTCTCTAAGTCAAAATAACAAAACCAAATTTATTGGTTTTGTGCTTAAGAAATATACGTCATGTATACAAGAAGCACGTAGAGTATATCATATTTGTGAAGGAGATATTTGGATGCATTTTGAGTACCCAGTTTTTCTAAAAGTACTTTTCAAACCCTTTCCTGTACACACTTGAACAAAATTAGTTCCTGATAAGCTCAGGCTTACTTATTATTCTATATATGCAACTAATATAGCCAGAAAAATGACGAACTTAACGTAGTTTCTTATCTCTGAAAGTCAAAGTAGTCACTTCGGTCAACATTTTTATTTTCTTCCTATGCTACTAAAACCCCTTTTAGATAATCATAACCTTATATGATAAACATTGCTTTAAATGATAAACATTGTTTTGTATTTTGAACATTACCTTCTACAGAGTGTTTATAAACTATAGAGACAAATTTCTGTAGGTGATTCCTGACATCAAAACAAGACGAAAGTTCCTCTAACAAATTTTCGAAATGTGCATAGTTTCGGAGCTACAGACAGCGGGAAGCGTGGGAATATGAATTTTAGAGTTTCCTATTTCTAACACCACGAACAGTAGAATTGATGTGGCCTGGTATCGTTAAAGATTTTAAACCTGCTCTATTTAAAAGCGCAAATTGCACAATTCCGCATTGGACGCGCAATGCATTCCACAAAGAAAGTAGAAACTTTCTGTATATTTCTGAAGTAGAGGTAGGTCGAAATAAACATAAATGACTTCCTTTGTGAGTATAGATGACATACGCCATCCCCAGTATCTAATCGGACAATAATATTCAGTCTCTTTGATAAAAAAATAAATGAAAAAAATTTCATTTATGCAATTCATCCCCTGTTTGTTATGCAACCCCCTTTTTTTTAATAGAAAATCGTTCACTTTATTGAAACTACTTGAGATATCGACTTGACGCAAAGGAATTATTGTTTCCTGGTTGAATGCCGTCCAGGAAGTGGTGCTCCCATTTCGACCCACCTTTACTTCAGAGAATTTCCCGGAATCCCTCTAATTCCTTTGGGAAATCCCTTGCACGCCCATTGCGGAATTATGAAATATGCATGTTTGGATTTAAACTTTTTGACAGTACCATGTCGCATCAGCTCTACTGTACGTGGTGTTAAAAAATGAAGCTGTAAAGATTATTTTCCCACGCTCTTGGTAGCCTGTAGCTCTGAAATTACGCACATTTCGAAAATTTGTCACAGGAACTTTCGTCTCGATTGATGTCAGAAATCACCTCCAGAAGCTTGTCTGTGTACTTCATAAACACCCTGTGCATAAACATTACGTTGTGTGATAAATTTTGCATTATGTGATAAATATTGCTTTATACGATAAACATTGCGTTATACTATAAAACGTTCATAAACATTACGTTATATGATAAACGTAGATAAACATTGATATACATTGCATAATATGATAAACATTGCGTAATATGATAAATATTGCGTTATGTGATATAGGAGAGAAAACGATCAACAAGAGATGATAAAGAAGTATAAAATTAAGTTAACAGAAGTAAAATCATGAAAGATGTTTAAGAAATATTTTCTTTTAAATAAAATCGAAGGTTCTTGTTTACGCTGTGTCTAAATTAATAGTTGCGTTGCACAAGAATTAACCAGAAATGCTCTGGTAAAATTCAACCAGAATATCAAACAATGTAAGAACAGTCTTCCAAATTTCTAAATCAAAACCAGCATATCATAATAATCTCGAAGATACTTGTTTCCTATTATGACTTTCTATTCCGGACTGACATTATGAATATTTTTGCTATTCATTTTCTGCTTTTGAATACATTAATTTAGTGCATTTCTCTTTTATGTTGCTACTGTCAACAGGATTCTAATATCAAATACAATTAATGAATTCTTCACTTTGATATACAAGGTAAAATATCTGTCAACTGTTACTTAAACAAATAATGAAAACAAAGTTTACTGAAGAAATAGGTCAGAATTCTCACCGGAGAGTATTCTGAGAGAACATTATAGAATGACAAATTCTTTATAAACTTCTCTTAATTACTCCCATTGGATATTCCGTATATTCTGTGTGACAGAAGCAATGGTAGTGAGTGACACAAAGTTTCCTTTATTTCACTGCTATGAGAAAACTAGTTAAATACAATTTGTTTCTTTTGCGCCTGTAAAGTAGAGAACCCACCACAGCTGAAGGCATGTTGGGATGCATAAACACCAGGGGCATATATTTTGCCTTAAAACGTAATGGACTATTTAATTTCTGTCAGAAGAATGCTGTTACATAATTCAGAGTTAATTTGAATTTGAAATTAAAAGTTTAAGAGAGAAAAGCAAAACAGAGAATACGAAGGAAAGAAGTGTAGATAAAAGAGAAAGTTGAAAAAATAAACAGAAAGAGAGAGAAACTTGAGAAGAAACTTTTCGCAGCTAACAAACATTCTTAAAATTTTACAGAAGAAAATATTTTGCGTAATTAACATTCTGCGAACGTTTTGGGGGTTAGTTAACGAAATAAAAAAAAAGCAAGACAGAAAGATTTTTTTTAAAAAATCTTAAATGATGCAAGTTTAATACTCAGGGGAAGAGGAGATACAGAAAAATACGTAAGAAACGGAAACTTATTTTCAACATAAATCTAGCTATTTATAAGAGAAGAAAAATAATATGCATATTCTTATAAACACCCTACCCTTCTACTGCTTTATCTCATTCGTATTTTTTTTATTTTTAAGAAAATGTAAGGATCCATGCATAATATATGTAAAAAATTAAGAATTTACGTAGTTACGAGTAATAAGTAAAGATTATAAAATGTAAAATTCTCTGATTTTAAAATAAAAATAGATCTACGCATACATTTTGTCCGTTCCATAAAATATACAAAGCAAAGATAGTTTCATAATAGTGTTGCATAAATTTTCAGCTGTTATCCTCAAACAAAAGATAGCATCACAAAGTGTGTGATAAACTCACAAGTTCATACCCATTATAGCATTAAGTGTTTCTGGTGTCTGTATGTTCATTTCTGGTTATGGTTGAGGTTGAATCTATGTGTTCCTTTTTCATCAAGTGTATGTGTAACTCATGAATGATGAATAAGCTCGAGAAATGGTTGGTTATCATGGACGTAAAACTTGAAATAATAGTTCCAATAACTATGTTTAATGGCTACTCAAAGTTTTGTGAAAATGAGGTCCATCTAACACCTTATTGTCTCATGAATATGAACTACTACATTTCAGGAATAGTTAACGAAACACCCAGAAAGAGAAAAAGAAGACAAAAAAAGTATTGTTTCCATAGTTACAGGATATCCATATTTTAAACCAAAGTCATACACTTACCTCTAGTTTAAAGTGATCATCCCTGTTTAGTACTACTTAATGTCATTTCGTTCTTTTCCCTCGTAACAGTGACTGTTATCAACAGACTACAGGTTACTGGAAATGTGTATACCATGTAATAAAGTGTGGTCATTAACGTTATTTAATGTGCTTTTTACTATCCTGATTCATTTGCAAACTAGAGGTATATTGCACGATGAGTTTCCAACATTTTTTAAAAAAAATAGGATAGTAAGACATGGTTACCCATACTCGTCATTACATCTTCCTATTAAATGCAATGATTTGCAGAGAGTTCATGCATGGATATTTATATTAATATTACATAAATTTTGATAATACATACTTTATTGTAAATAGTTTTTACCATATTTATAACAAATTACTAAAATACCTTAGTATTGTCTGAAAAATAACAGTATTCATATCTGAACTACATGTTTACCATACTCACAGTTTTTTTCTAAACATTTAGTTATAGTTTTTTTTCTAAACTATATACAGTAGTTTCTTCTTTTAAACTATAAAATGTCCTCTCTAATAAATATCTTACTTTTTTTATTTTTTGAAAGTATATTCGTGAGTTATTTCGTTTAGAAGTTAGTCATACATAATGTTACCTATATTTCTGGGACAGCGCTGTATGATGCATAACCTGGTCAAATAGAGCAGCAAAGGCGAGTGATTCCGATCGATTTTCAAGAAAGGGTAATTTCGATCGGAAACACTAGCGTCTCAAGAAGTGGATAAATGATGCAACCTTAGTTGCAGAGTGTAAGCAAAAACTATAGAGAGGTGCACCGTTGTTCATTGAGTTTCTCGAGTTGAGAAGCCACTGAAAAGTAAGATGGGGCTTGCAGATCGTCACATTGTATTATTAGAAGCAGTGTTCTAAAGTTATTTACAAAACGACGTTACGTACGATGCAAATGAGAGTAACATATTCAAAAACAGGTCCTATCTGTCTGAACGAAATACATGATCAAAAATGATTGAATTCCGGCATTAGTGTTGCCAACATTGTTTTTAAAAGTTTGTAACAATGTCGGGTAATTCTGATCGGCTTTTTGCGGGTGATTTCGATCGCGTTCAGTAAGTAGGAAATGTGATTGATTCCAACATGTTATACTCGGAAAGTATAACTTTGCAGATGGAAAAGCATAAAAAGAAAACGGAAAAACGTTGGATGAAAGAAAACATTAAGAAAGAACTTGAAACATTACAGGTTGCATGACCTTGAAGACAGTTGCGAAGCGCTTTCATATTCCCTACACCACCCTCCACAATAGATTACAGATTTGATGGGCCACAAATAGAGAAAACTATTTTAAAAAAACTGGAGCTACGCAGGTTTTAACTGCTGAACAAGGGATACAGATGTAGGCGCTAACTCAATTCGGGAGTGCTCTTAAAGGAATATTATCAGGAAAGTTACATTTGTATATGCTGCGGTTAATGTAATGGGAAAAAGCTACACTTCGATTTCTACTTACTCTAAATTCTGATCCATGACGTGCTAAACGTGGCACTGGACTTAATTCCAAGACAAATTATGCGAATGTTATCACGAGGACCGTATGAGTTCTAAGGGAAAAAGCGCTTTATTTAGGCAAATGTCGCATCTGATAGCTTATCTTAATTTTCTCTACAGATTGTTTTGTTGTCTATTTTACTCCCCATTAGGTTTCTCTTATACAGATTTCTAACGAGAGACAAGTAAGAATGAACTTGAACATTCCTGTTTGTTTCTAGCGATCGGAGTCACCCAGCTACAGATTGGAATCACCCACCTTGTAGGGTGATTCCGATCGATAACATGTGTTCACAAATGTATACATATATCTTTACATTTGTAAACTATTTTTCATTACACTATTCGGATTTTTAAGAACAGATGAAGGTATTCTAACGTCATAGTATTTTCTAAACAACATTCGTCCTCTTCATCTGATAGCCAGAAATGATCAGAATCACCCGTCTTTACTCTATGATTTTTTTTACCGATAAAAATCTTAAATTAACTTGGAGAAGCATAGATCGGCTCCGAAGTGAGTACAGATTTTATTGTTTAGAGAACTCTCAGTGTTACCAGCGACACAAGAATGCACTAACTTCTAGAAGGTAATCAGACTACGCTCCCTAGCCATTTAACGGACTATATAACGCGGTATGTTCCATGTACAGTCACGGAAATATGTATTACGAGAGTTGAATAAAAACTAACATTTTTAATTTTATTTAAATTATATAAATGGGCCAGAAAGACAGTTAAGATTACGCCGTGACATGTCTGAGGAAAGGTATGTGGTAGGCTTAGCCTGAACGGTCCATATCTAGTTCATAAATATAAGTTAAATAGAAACTAAATGCTAGATCATAGACCAAGTAATTGTTAGACTTCCGCAGTACTTACTTCCGTGACTGTACAAGCGAATAAAGAGATCAAGGAAAGTAGTGCTGAGTAAGCCAGCTTGTTTCCCCTAAATTATAAATAAACGTCAAATAGCCCACTGTATGGTCTTTTTACAATTCAAACATCAAGAAACAAACGAAATAATTATGTACTAAAACAAGAGATACAATGATGTCAAAAAAATCAAATATATTGAAAACACAATATATTTATCTTAGCTATAACGATGTTGTTGTATTGGCAAAATATAGTTGGTGTTGTTGGAAGATTTATATATTTTCAGTGACAGCGATAAAATATTCTAAAATAATGAATTTGTTGTCAATAATAACACCAATATCTATAAGAGAAGAAACCGCGTTTAAACTTATTTATCAGTGCTAATTTACGTCTCTTTCAGTTAAGTAGATAAAGCCGCACATTTCCAAGGATTCAGCTTTGTATTTCAAATATCTTACCAGGTAACGAGTTTTGATGTCATACTAAAGACTTAAGACATCCTATGAAGTTGATATCTTTCTCTAAAGCATTCAATTGTAAACCAATATAGAAGACTTGAGAAGTCAGTAAATAGAGTTGATGGAAACTATATATAACAAAAATAATACTGGTCTTAGAACTCTCCCTTGGGGAACTCCAGAGACAACAGGTGTAAAACTCGAAGAAGCCCTAGCGATTACATCCCTCTGCTACTAACTTTGAAGATAATTATCTAGCAATAGAAGTCATGTACCACGAAAATTAATCTAGACCATGAATAGAAAAGATGAATAACGGAATCAAGAGTTTTTAAAAGGTCAAAGTATCAGTATATCTAATTCAGAATTCTGGAAGAGCTTTCGGATTGCGATATGTAGGGTATCGTTAGTTGACGTCAGACGAGCGAGGTTACTACCAAGGCAATAGTTCATTTATACTGTGGTATTCATCATGGAGTAGAGGTGTGTTATAAGAGTGCATCGAGTTCCAAGAAACCGACTGCTAGGAAAGCAGAGCAGATCAACATAAAATTTGAAAACTAAAGCAAAACAAACTCATAAGCAAGCTATATCAGACAAATATTATGTTCATACCAAAATTTTAAGCAGCAGCTGTTGTTTCGACAGACCCTAGTAAAACACCCGTCACATTTATGCTTTACTCGTAAGCAATGTTGTCTCTATTGTTCGTTGTTTGATCTGTTATAGATGTTACTTGACAGCATGTGGGTGGCTGGGACTTTTCCTAAGAAACCGTCTTCTTTTCCTGAATTTCTGGTAATAAATTTCCTTTCCTTCTATTCCTGGTTTCCCTTGCGCACATATCTTTTTATAATAAAATTCCCTGAACATTTAAGACGTTTAACCGTATTTGTTCACGTATGTTACTCCAGTCATTATAGTTAAAGACAAAAATGTTTTCTGACTAGATTGGTAAACTTAGAAGACTGATCATAACATAACATGTCCCTCGCCATATTTAAGAAGTTTTCCTTACAGAAAATCTACTATCTTAGAGACCAGCACGAAGTATATTAATAAGGTAGCTTTTTGTCCAGATGATGGAGCTATCTGCTTCGGAAACGTCACTCAACATGTCCAATAGAAGGTTGGTATATAGCAAACTGAGATGCCAAAATATAGATGACTGCCAAATGCCAGTACCCTCTCACTTTGTCCAGTTTACAACTGTTACCCAAAGTGGTATGGAGTCTACAGTGTGTTGGAGTCATTGTCAGAGTATATCTATCTAAACACGATCAATTGTTGTTCATAATGTAGTTGTGTGTGTTGGGGTGATGCAAGGCATTGAGTGAGGTATGTACAGTTCACCATCAATGTCCAATGGGATTTATATCCGGTGAGTGTGTCGACCTAAAGCAGTGATTTTTATATCTTATCTATGTGTGATATTATAGCAAGTTTCCCCTTCTCCAGAGTGAAACAGGGAGGTTATTGTGCTTGGTTGCGAGCAGTGTTGACATCCAAATGTATGTATAACGAGAGAAGTGTCTTCCAGAATTAATGACAAATTAAAATACAAGAAACTAATACATTAAAATTGAACCTCCCCCCGCTGTATAGTAACTGTATAATTCAAGAATTTGCTTCCGATTTTCAAAAGTTATGGCATTTTAATGTAATTATTTCCCGTTTAAATATGCTTTTACGTATTACGCTCTCTTGTAAAACTACTGTCTATCACCACTGTATAATAAAAATGAAAAATAAATATACACTATCCTACACTAGTTAGCTTTAAGTTCAGTTGCAGTTGAAGCACCATGCTTTTTGATATGAATTACAAATTGCAGCAATTACGTACGTATTACTTTGTTTTCAGTAATGAAATTAATATCAAGAGATGGCACCAATAATGTGCTAACACATTTTGCATCAACTATCGGAAACAAAAAACGAATCCAAGTTATTTTACTACCAAATTAAGGTGTCCTCCAACATTGATCAATCGTGTTTATCTTGAAAATACATATGCATCGTCTGTGAACCTAAACTTAAGAATAAACAAAGAGACGCATAAATGAAATATGTAGATTTAATAACTTATTGAAAGTCTGGTCTATATTCACTAATTCCTTTATTTATTTGTAACGGTCTTTCTTTGTCGTCATATTTTTGAAGTTACGTGTACGTGAAATAACGATGCATAATGTATTTACCAAATATACAATCAGACTCACATTAAAGAACATATTAAAAGGGTGAGCTGATTTCGTATTCTTCAGATGCACCATTTTCTCACACCTTCAGAAAATACTACAAAATATGTAACGATTCTAGAAAACTTGTGCCCCCCCCCCCCCAAAAAAAAAACGTTGTACAAGCACATGCTTAAAACAAACCCCTAAATAGTGCTGGTATAGGCTGGCAGTTATAGCATTTAGAGACAATTTTGCATTATTTGGACCAACTACAAACTTTACCAAGTTTTCGTCAAGGGCTGCAATCAAAAATCACAATTCGACTCTCTGGGTTGGAACTTCTGAATTAAATTTAATATTTGTGAATTTAGTTTGACAGAGAGAAATGACATGAGCCCTTTACAAGTCTGAAATATGACATCCCTTGGTAAGCACTCTTATGGAAGAAAAGGAAAAGATTGGTCAAGGTACCATATCGTCATCTGCCTAGCAAAGCTGAATGTAACACTGGATACCTCAATCAAAATGGCCAACAGCAGAATTCGAAGTTGTCTTCCTCGGTGACGATAATATCCACGAAATTAACTGATGCACCACGGAACTAGGTGATGTGAAGGAACTAAGATCGGATCGACACTAGACAAACACAAGATTAGCGATTTGGACATAATATCATTCTCAATAAAAATTACATTTGATTGTATTTGCAGTTTATTCTCAGAATAACAAACAGTGAATTCACAACATTGCAAAATTGTTCTTTCTTAAACATAGCGCTTGTTTCCATTTGATTTCCTTCTGTAACATCAGATTTTGTTGTTTAAGTGCAGTGTATCAGAAACTGTCAAGAAGCTCCAAGGCCTTCGATTTTGGAAGCCTATTGTTACAGAGGATGAATTGTGTATTCTGTATAATTCGGACAACCAGAAACCAGTGGGTACAAAGAAGTCAGGAAGCTCAAAACCAAGAGGAAAGAAGGGAGTGTTGAGTGTGTGGTGGAATATTAATGATATTCTGCACATAGAGATTATTCCCGAGGATCGTGCTGTTAAAGGTGAGCTTTATGATGAACAGTTGAAACGTGTGTATGCTGTTGACAGAACAATACCCTGCTTTGACGAACAGAAAAAGAGTCTTGCTACAACACGATAATATGCCGGCGCATCTGTCTATAACAATCCACAACAAATTCTCAGAACTCGAGGGTATGAAAGTACAACTCATTTTGCATACAGCACCGATATTCCTCCCCCCGGCTCCCATTCGATTATGATTTGTTCCGTTTATTGACACACTTCCTCTGTAGAGGGCAATCAATGACTGTGTTAAGGTGGAACGTGCTTCTTTAGAGCTTTCTGACCCAAAACCACAATAATTATGGTATGGGCATCAAGTTCAACTTATGGGAGAAACATCGTTGGCGATTTAACACAATGACTTGTCCTCGCAAAATTATGTTTACTTATGCTTTGGACATGATGCATTTTCTTTGTATTGTAGTGAGGTGTAGAATTTATGAACCAGTCTGATATTGTTTTAAACAAATCTTATTTTCTAAACTATCAAGTTATCTTCAAAACAATTTCAACGTCCTTTTGAAAATAACGTTTCTCGATAGTCACCTGAAGAGGATAAAAGTACCGCAGAAAATGAGACTTCCCCAGAACTACATTTGTAAATATTTCTTGGCTCCCTGATAGAGAGAGATATACGTTGTTGTACGTAGCAAAAGTGTTGCAAAATGCTTTCGATATGAACTTCCTATCCTGGGAGCCAAAATCGATGTCTTATTGCTGTGGCGAAACCATGGATGTTCTGATTTCAATACTATTGCTTCGCTGAAACACTTTCATCTTCAAACATGCTCTGACATCTATACGATGCATAACAAACTATTTGAACAATGATCTAATGTCAACGTGAGGACACTGTTAAAGCTGTCGAACTCTGTGTTCGTTTGCTCCTGCTTTACGTCCCTTGTATTCTAACGGTAACGTCAGACTGAAAATTTGCGAATCTTCAGCATCAAAAAATATAATCAAGTGAAAGAGAGAAACAGACTCTTCTAACTTTACTTAAATAAATACTACTAAACCGCGTGACGGGCCACCCTTCAGTGACACCTGACGGCGACTGGTTTCAGCTATGACCGATGAAAGAGTAGTGCCTTCCTGAATGCTAGCTCTCTATACTAACTGGGATGAATACCGTCGTCTCCTGCTCCTGACACCCGGATTCATCTGACCAATATTCAATAAATTGAGCACACAGTTCAAAGTCATACTGCTAACATTCAAACTGTGATACGTATTACAACTTCTAACAGTCTTAACTTCTAAACTGCTCCAACACCAACACGGCTTCGCACTCACGTATTCATTTCTCTTAAACATTGGGCACGTAAGAAGTGGAAAATCACACGCTCGAGATCTTCGCTAGAAAACTTTGTGGAATTCACTTAATAAGTGAGTGAAAAAGATATTGTTACAACTACAAATTGAACAATGTGATGACAAGCTGCAACAACTCGTGAAACCCAACCATGAATTTTGAAAGTTTGCATGAAACTTTTCTAATCCTCGTTCAGTTCCTCCTAGCGGACCACTCGTGGATTGGTTTACACGTCTACTGACAAAGCTAGTCTTTCCCGACCCTCTAGAAAATCAGTTTATGTTAAATTCCTTACTACATGAAGAAGATACCATACGTCGAGTTCGTCAGTGTCTTCACAATTTAATCTTGGATAAATCTTTGATCCGGCTGATCTTACTACACCACGTGAAGTTCAGAACATCATTCGTCGTATTCGAGGGCCTCTGTGCCAGACATTGCTACTGTAGCCTTACAAAACACACATGGAAAAATATTGGTACAACTCACGAGACTCTTCAATGCCATGTTGTTCAATGCAATCATTTCCCTACATTTTGGAAGCACGCCAAAGTAGTAGTGATTCTAAAACCAGAAAGGACCATCATTACCCTGTTAACCACCGACCGATCAGCCTGCTGACTACAGTCATCTAAGTCTTTGAGCGTCTTATCAACAACTCTATAGGCACATTGAAACACACAGGCTTCTGCCACCACATCAGTTTGTTTTTCGATCTGTTTTCGAAACTGTTGCTCAGCTGGCTCGTGCCACCGAAGAATTTGCCATACAGTTTGTTTCGGACATACCATTGGAATTCGCTTGGATTTCTCCAAAGCTTTTGATCGTGTATGGCACGACGGACTTACAAGATGATACAACATGGATTTCCACACTATTTTATTCGCCTAATCTAATCATACTTCGCAGCGATTGGATATGGAAATGAAGTGCAATTGATGTTTATAAACCTTGACGGGACCTAATATTTTAAAGAAAAGATTGTCAACTTGAACTTTAGGATCTTGTTGCCGACCAGGTAGCCGTGCGGTCTAAAGCGTTAGGCCAACGACTCGAAAGTCCTGAGTTCGAGTCCTGGCAGGGGTATTGTCTTATATTGAATAGTCTGTTACCACCTATAAAATTAAATTTATCTTATCTTATATTGAATAGTAATTATGAATTGATGTTAATAATAAATTTAGGGTTTGAATAATACTTCAGGATATCACGGTAATATTTGGTACATTGATTATGTGTCATTTCATAGGAATATTTCTAAGATTTGAAATCAGTAACAAATGGTTACAAAGAGACAATTACGATGTTTGAACATGATGGAGTATGCAGATTTCTGTGTAGATTTACTCATTAAAGATTTATAAATATAGTGGATTGATGAATTTTATATCCATATTAGGAATACCAGACAAAGATTCTAATCCACTATCAGCACTCCTCAGATCAGTCCTAATCTCGGTCACACAACTTTACATATCGTTGGAGTCTTCGAAATATCTTATATACCCACGCTAATGTATGTGTGTAGAGTTATTCTCATAATAATGACACACATATAATACAAAGCACGTACTTTTCATTTTTCACTCTGTGGATTCTCATCCGATAATGGATCTGCCACTACCAGAGTACTCCAGGGTTCAGTTCCTGGCCCACTACTTTTCAATGATTACACCGCTGACCTTCCTACTACTTTGCATACGAGACTTGTCACTTACGCTGACGACGCTGCAATCTTTGACTCTCATCATAGCCTTTGCTACGCACATCGTTTTACTCAACGTCATTTTGAGAAAATTGAACAGTGGACCCTGAAATGGTGCATTAAAATTAATCCAAACAATACCTCTGCAGTGCATTTCACAAGACGAAGACAACTTCCAGCATCACAGCTTATTATCTTTGGAGAACACTTAAAAAGCTTTCGGTTAGATACCTTGGAATTGATCTTCATCGGAAACTCACTTTTCTCCCTCATCGTCAGTCAGTCGCCAAACGTTCTCTCTCGCGCACACATGCACTATAACCAATGCTCAGAAATTCTGCACTTATTATCTAAATCAGACTCCACATCTATGCGGGACATTCAAATGAAACCCGGTCATTACTGTAAAGTAACGGTAACGATTGTATTAACTCAAAAATGTAGTTATACACAGTACACATACTCACAAATAGTCACCGCAACTGTTGGCACATTTATCCCATTGCGACACTAGCCGATCGATTCCATCCTTGAAGAAGCTAGTAGACTGCTGTTGGATCCAGGCCTGGAGCCAGTCACACACTTCGTCGTCCGTTGCGAATCGATGTCCGCGAATAGCTTGTTTTAGAGGTCCAAACACATGAAAATCACAAGGGGAGAGGTCGGGACTGTACGGTGGATGTTCCAGCGTTTCCCACCGAAACTGCCGCAATGTCGTCTTCACCGCATTGGCCGTGTGTGGGCGGGCGTTATCATGCAGGTGGATAACGCCATTAGACAACATGCCTTTCGACTTGATGGCTTGTCTAAGGTTCTGAAACGTGGCTTGATAACGCTGGGCATTGATGGTGGTACCCCGTTCCAGGAGCTCGACAAGCAGTGGGCCCTTCTGGTAAAAAAAGAAGGACATCATGACCTTACCAGAACTGGTGTGCACGGCCTTTGATTTCTTTGGAGGTGGTGAAGTCGCATGTTTCCACTGCTTGCTCTGACGCTTGCTTTCCGGTTCAAAATGGTGACACCATGTTTCGTCCCCTGTGACAATACGCGACAGAAAGCCGTATTCCTCCTCATGATAACGTTGCAGATGACTCAAAGACAGCGCCATTCGAGTATTGCGCTGTTCGGCGGTCAGTTGGTGGGGAACCCACTGCGCACACATTTTTCGAAAGTCCAAGTGTTGATGCATTATGGTGTGGACGGTGCCCACGCTAATACCCAGTAACCGATGGATCTCGTCCACGGTGATTCTGCGGTTGTACAAGATTAAAGCATTCACTTCTGCAATCATTTCCGGTGTGATGACACGATGAGCCTGTCCAGGACGGGCATTGTCTTCCAGTGACTCGCGCCCTTCAAGGAATCTTTTGCGCCATTCAACAACACTTGAACGACGCAGACTGTACTCACCGTACACAGCCTTCATCCGTCGATACATTTCACGGCCTCCAACTCCCTCCGCCGCCAAAAATCGAATCACTCCTCGTTGTTCCTGCTTACTCGCCTGCATGTTCGGTAGTGGACGATAACTTGTGTGACCACCTTCTCTTCGGCGTGAAACCACACTGGCTCTATGTAACGTCAAACGGTGCGCACGCGTCAGCCTCTCTACCAATCGATGGCGCCACCATACCCGCAGTTGCGTGGTGCCACCTTACATGTAAGGCACAGTTAGACGCACTGACCGGGTTTCATTTGAATGTCCCTCATATAATATATAGGGATTCGTAGTATCGTAACCTACACGGCTCCAGCCTATCAACATGCCGCTCACTTTCACCTCAAGAAGCTACACATAATACAAAACAGGGCAGCTCGGATCATTTCAGGGCACCCTAAGGATACTCACGTTGTCCAAGTCCATGAGGGTCTATGGCTTCTTACACTATCTGAATATATCGAAATAATGTATCATTCCTTTTGGAGAAGAATCAGATACTCGCCTCACAAAACTCTCTTGACTATAGGGACTTGCAATCCGCCAAAGACGCACCTACCACAGTAGCAACATCAAAACAACTTGGTGACTAACAAGGGATCCCTGTCAATACCTATACGTAACAAAATTACGTCCATTTAAAATTCCATTAGAAGGCATGAGCACCCGCCCAAAAGTTCGTTACCGCATACAAAAGTCATGATAACGTTTGTCTGAGCTCAGTATCGACATGAATAATGACGTCAGTCGTTACTCCACCAAACGCTCAATTTTAGTTGTAGCACATGAATACAACACTACAGATTTTCATTCTACTGATATAAAATTAAAAAACAACACTCCTCACAAATTTTCTAACTTTGCTAGATATTTTCATTTCAATAAACATACAAAATCATGACAACATTAACTTCAGAAACTGTAAATCTCTTGGCTACATTTCGACATACTCAACAATACTGTATTTTTGTATCTTGAAGGCTAACTGGGGTGACTTCGGACACTTAATCGGCTTATTGTTGTTGGAATGCTTCCAAGAAGTCTGTGGTTTCTAGGGACAATTGTTTTTCAGTCAATCGTCTCAGTGTAAGTGAAACAATCTGTCTCGCGTTGTTTTTCCATTTTTTAGTGGTGGCGGCAACATCTCTCTGTACAGAAGGGTTCGTGGTGTGGCAGCGTATGTTAAATGTCTAAATGCGTATACCTGTCTGCTGTTAAAAAAACAGCACAGATTTTACTTCTCTGTTACCCGGTACCGGCAGGACACAAAGTTTTTTTTTATTGAAACTTTCAGTGAAACGTGGGGTAATTTTGGACAAGGTTCAAACAAACAAGAAGATTGTAGTAGGGTGGCCTTATCAATATTATAACAACTAAAACCTGCAGAAAGCTATTTGTGCTGCTTCTTCAGAGAAAATGGCAAAAACACGATTAAAATGAAATATCCATGTCATCATGGGGGTCAGAAATGTCTGACAGATGAGGAGGAAAGAAATGTTGTACTCGGGCTTTCGAAATGTGCTGAATGAGGTTTCCTAGTTAGAACAATAAGCCTGAATCTCTTAGTTAAGAGCTACCCGAATAGAATTGGCAGAATCGATAAACGATTTAAGAATAATTGTCCAGGGCTCGAATGGTTGCAAACCTTTCATTTGTTTATTTATTTATTTATTTTAATTTTGTGACTTGCAGCAGTATAGGTATTTTCTTTTTGTGTCATGATTGTAACCTGTAAGTGAATTTAATAAATACACGTATTGTAGTTGTTAACAAAATTAAAAATAATACGCACATTAAATATAAAATAAGCACATAAAAAATGATAAACACTTTAAAAATATAAAGCTATTCACTTTCAAGTTCACAGAAGACGGTATGTAATCATTGAAATGCGCCCGATGGCATCTCTGTTACAAGACATACATCGGAATAAACGGAAAATTCCTTCTGTTCCTGCTGATTCCTGCTGATAAAGCTAAGTTTGAATAGCTTTCTGTTCCACAATGCTACTTTTGATTTTAGAAAATAGTCATTTAAAAGCTTACAACTGTCCTCAATGATTCATAACAATGTATGCATAAAAAACCAGGAAAATTATCGCTCTGTATCTCACACACTCACATATACTAGCATTTCATCACTAATGGAACATGAATGACAAAATGATCACTTACGACGACAGAAGAATAGATTCGTAGAAATGTTGTGAAGAGTTTCTTCAAATACAATTTCTAATAATTCTGAAAGAGAAGTCCTAATCTAAATGAAGATTAGGTGTTGTTTAAAGCATGACGAAATACGTTACACTGTAAAAGTTGCACCATAGTGATGTCTCGTAAAGGTTTACATAGAAATTAGAACAAACCTTTTATTATATACCTCGGTTTCCAAGGGCTCGCGATCATCAACTTGATATAATGATTAAGGAGTGAAAATGCCATATAAAATATTCAATATAAAAATCTTAATATAAGGTATATCATGAACAAAGTCATATTTCACTTACATGTTACTGTTTGAAGAGGAAGATATGACGTAAACTACTCACAACTTTTGTCTTGCCCAGTATCACAAATTTCCCAATGAGTGGCCTAACGTGTAGTTTATGTTCGTTTTGTTGTCCAATTTTAAATTATATCTATGCGTTGGACCAACCATATATTTGAATGGTTGATTGAACAATCAATTAAAATTAACTATTATACAACAATAATTCGATCTATTAAAATGTATACTCAATCATTATACGCGTACAACCTATATCCAACTTCCAGTGTAACTGAAGAATAAAATCAATGAAGGACTATATTTTCCATCGCCACGATTAAGATTAGAGTGTCTTAATTTCCAGTTTCTGCAGGAAACCAAACCTTAAATTTCTTCTCATCGAATTCATGAGACTTTCTAAATAAGATCTAGCAACTGTTGTTAATAGATTGGTACAGGTATTCTACCAGACATTCCTGTAAATTCTCGAACTCGCAAGCTTTAAAATCTTCATGGTTAATAATCTATACAAACCCTCCAAAACTATTTACACACCCCAAATTTTGGCTTTACACCTCCAAACTAAAAATCCTGGTAGAGTCCCTAGATCTGTACATTCAACGTGAAAGTAATTTAACATTCTTTTAGGATGAGATCAAGTAAATGCATAAAAAAAATTGGAGTTTGAAACAAAATATTGTAACTTCATATTTTTAAATTTTTTAAGATCTTAAAATATTTTAGGCATTTCGCAGTATCGTTTCATCGATCTAGCCGGAAAGTTTTTCAGATACATTATTATACAAATTTCAACTTTTCTATTTTCTTTCAAACCGGATTTGATGTATAACTGTCATGTCTGTTAAATATTTCCTCAAATGTTATTATTTCATTCAATTCTCTTATGAATTTCTCGTAATAGTTATTGCTTTTAAGCAGAGAGTCTATCTCCTGAAAATAAATGAACTGCTGCAATTTCTCTTCCGAATTGATAAAGTTGAAACAATTAATGCATCTTGTAATATGGTTATGTATTAATGTTAACTACTGATGAGCAATGTATGACGGAGACATCAGATTCTCTGATTAAATGATGGATAATGACATTCTCTTTAATTTGATGAGTTTGCAACAGGTTTCGTTATAAGATTTTCAACACTCGGCTATTCTTTAGATATTCCCTCAATATAAATACAAGTAGACACGAATAAATATAGTAATGAAAGTGAATGTACGTAAAAGAATGTAGTGACTACTTTAGAAAGGAATGTGATGGTGTCTCATATTACTCGATGCCTGGGGTGTGAAAATAAAATGTAATCAAACTTATGAAATAGCTCCAGAAATTTCATTTTAGTAAAAGGAAAAAATGGAACTGTAATCATGAGTCGTGCACTTACCAGTAATTTTCTTTTCCCTCTTCTTTAAACAACAATCATCTATGCTGCTTATATTGATGGGAAGAATGTAGAGTTCTGTGCCCTTAGGTTTAAACTTCAATTAAGTGAAGCAGGAATTGCAGTCTCTACAAAAGCGTAAGCAGAGATGGAGTACCAATCTTGGTGAGAAAAGATCAATACTGTAAGGTTACCAGATGTACGTGTTTTTTAGTTTAATTTAACTAACACCCACTTGTGTGTTAAGGTCTTCTTCGCAACCGGAACCAACAATGTACACTGCAGGGGAAAAAGTTTGAAGCCACTTTAAAGTTCTTGAAATGTATTGTTAAATAAATGAGCCAGTTGTGTTTTAGACAAGATAAGATGTAATAATACTACTCAGGTGTATACAATTATAGCAGCTGAAGAGTCTGGAATAGAAAATTAAACAACTCACCATCAGAGATAAAATCCTTGATTATATACAACCCAGAATGTATTGCGGTCCAGGTGTGTACGATGAAAAGTTGAAAGTGCCATCAGGATAAAAATGTTGCTCACAATCTCCCCTTTCATCAGTTAGGTACCAGGTAAATATAGGACACAATCTTCCAAGTGAATGGAGTATATATTGACCAAAATAAACCAGTAATGACTCTTGTTCCTGCCCCTCTTCAAATTTCAAACTGATTCTCTTCAATTTATACACTTTTTCTACCGTATTATCTGTTGCTAAATATTTAATATTCCTCTAGCAGCACAAAATATCGGCACAATACTGGACCATAAATGACCAATACCGATCAAGGTTAGCCCAATATTGGCCCAATATCATGTGTTGCTAGAGGAATATTAAATATGAAAGAACAGATAATACGGTAGAACAAATGTAGAAATTGAACAGGAATAGTTTTGGTTTTAAAGAGGGAAAGGAACAAGAGATGTCACTACTGGTTTGTTAAGTGCAATCTATGAGAAGTGTATAGAGAAAGGTAGATCAAGGTTGGCCCAATATTGGCCCAATATCCTGTGCTGCTAGAGGAATATTAAATATGAAAGAACAGATAATGCGGTAGAACAAATGTAGAAATTGAAGAGGAATAGTTTGGATTTTAAACAGGGAGAGGAACAAGAGATGTCACTATTTGTTTGTTAAGTATAATCTGTGAGAAGTACATAGGTAGATTTGTTGATTTACAGAAGATATTCAATCGAGTCAAATCTAAGTGCAATTTTGAAGAAAGATAAAAGACTTATAAAGAAACTACATTGAATCACAGAATAAAGAGCAAAAATAAAGGTTTGCAAAAAGGCTAAAACTTTGATTTTGGCGCCTCCTTCGAAGTATACTTATGTAAGTAAAAGTTAATTAGATAATTATATAACCTTTTCTTTTAAGATAATTTTATTAAATATTAAATAATAACGATCATATAAAATAATCTAAAATCAGTAAGGGACCTTAAAACCCGTTCTTACAATAATAGCAGCCATTGTATAATAGTCGCACCCACATTTTAGATATACTGTTTTGGTATGCATTATTCTTTGCGTAAAAGATACAATAATTGTCAAGAATACTAACTAATAGAACTACAAAAAAAATCTTTTGAAAAAGAAATAGTACAAAATTCAAAGAAACGCTCTAAAAAGTAATGATAATAATATTTTAAAATTCCAAAACTTTGAAGTCAACACAAAATTATTACGTAAGACAAGCAACCACCTAGTATTGTAGTACTCAGTCTATGAGTACTCAGTATAGTGTTATTAACTTGTCTGTACGTAGCAGTTTGTTACTTTGGTGCCAACTTCGAAGATTGGGAATTTGAAAATTTGATAATATATTATTTTTTTATCCGGTTCTGAGTGTATTTTTGAAGTGGGTTATATTTCTGTATCCATACAAGACAAATAAATTTTGGATCATCTGATAGAAAAGTATGCTTGATTATATCTGGTGTAGTAAAAAGTAATCCATTATTTTTGCATGACATTGAAGGCTTAACTTACCATAGTTAGAATGATCCGATTTAGGTCACATATGCGCCGTTTTGTTCGATAACGTGTTGCCATTTGGAAGGTAATATCATGATGCCTCTCTCATAGAAGCCCTTGTCCCTATTGGCAAAAAATTGAGACAGTCGATTTTCACAAGCCTCTCTTGAAGCGAATTTTTCACCAGCAAACGTGTTCGCCATGGACAGGAACAGATGGTAATCACTCGGTGCCAGGTCCGGACTATAAGGTGGATGCATAAGAACCTCCCAACCAAGCTCCCGGAGCTTCTGGCGAGTCACTATCGATGTGTGTGGCCTGGCATTGTCCTGGTGGAACACAATGCCTCTCCTATTGGCCAAAGCTGGGCCTTCTGGGCGATTGCTGCCTTCAGACGGTCCAATTGTTGACAGTATACTTCCGAGTTAAGGATTTGGCCGTATGGGAGCAGCTCATAGTAGATAATTCCCTGCCAATCCCACCAAACACACAGCAAAACTTTCCTGGCTGTCAATCCTGGCTTGCGCACCGTTTGCGCCGGCGCACCGCGCTTCGACCACGACCATTTTCGCGTGACGTTGTCGTAAGTGATCCACTTTTCATCACCAGTCACCAATCGCTTCAGAAATGGGTCGCTTTTGTTGCAGTTCGCAGATGGAAATTCGGTCCATGAGGTTTTTTTGCGTTAACTCGTGTGGCACCCATACATCAAGCTTCTTTGTGTATCCAGCCTTATGCACATGGTTCCACACAGTTTTTTGTGCAATGTTTAGCTCTTGGGCAATCGAAACAGTGCTTACATGACGGTCGGACGCGACAATGTCCATGATTTTATCGACATTTTCGACACGTGGCCTTCCAGTGCGTGGTACATCTTTGACGTCAAAATTACCGAAACGGAATTGACGAAACCAAAATTGCGCGTGATTGGCTGTTACAGTATCAAGACCATAAACACTATTCACATTTGCAGCAGCCTGGCTTGCGTTTTCGCCTTTATCGAAGAAAAACTGTAAAATATAGCGTATTTTCTCTTTGCTAGTGTCCATTTTGACGCGCGCTCACACAACACTGAGTCAACTCATCACAACTATCTGAACAGTGTTTGTAGTACGCAATCTCATCGTTTGAACGCCATCTCGTTGAACCCGATCGGACTTATACAACCCGAGATACAGATCACTGAAGCCATCTATTGGCAAAATAATGGATTACTTTTTACTACACCAGATATATGTATATGTATACACGCAAAATGACTTTAGAATCTAATACCTTAGAAATGAAATCAAAAAAAAAAATTTTTTAGGACGATGGGAAACTCCTACTTTTTATTCTAAGAATATTGTTAATTTCAAGCGACTACTTGGAATTAAATGATTTGCAAACAGCGTATCGTCTTTATTTGATCCTGTATGAGAGTTTTGTCCAATCTGTGACTGTAACTATGATGATATCAACGTTGAGAACCTCTCTTTCTCTTCTATTCTTTTCCCCGCCTTTTTGTTCTTCCCTACTGATTATTTCTTTAACGTATTTATTCACTTGATTGAATACTCAAGTCATTATTAATAGCGTGGCCTTCGTCACGGTTATGTGTGAGATTCTTTCACGAATATCGGCATCGTCCCCGTCTTGAAGGGCTATTGTGGAGTAAGTTTCATGTCTAAAGTCTCTTCATAACCTGATGGGTGCCATACGTTCCATGCTCAGAGTAGGCTGTTCTGACTTGGCTGTTCTGACTTCTACTATGAAAAAGAGTAACGAAACAAATTGAAAGCAAACGAAATATAGTCATGTGGAAACATTGAAAAGATCACCTGAACACAGATGATGTATAATCAGGAGGTGCTGAAGAGAGTAACCAAGAGACTGACGTCACTGAAGAGAAAAAGAGCTGGACATTCTTTCGTCAGGGATTGGATATTAAAGGATGAAAAGAAAGAAAATGTAGAAAGGATAAGAGTAAAAATAAGAAGATGGAATCTTTTATAGCACCAAGCAAAATAAATGATGTACTAAAACAAGGAGAAAAACACAAGATCAGTATGAATAAAGATATCTTAACTTGCTTTGAAGCATCTACCGGTTTCGGTAGAATCGAGCTATGATAATAACCGTATAAAATTAACTTTTCCCAAGACACTACAAGTCCACACTCATGAAAACTGACGATTCACTCTATACACATGAATATACACAAATAATTTACTAAATAATTTTGTAAAGTTTTATATGAGAAATCATACAAATCACTTTGCCTAGCAGTTTTTCTACATAATATACTAATAAAATCTCTACTTTAATAAATGTCTTATAAATATTTCCTCGAAAATTATTATTTAAAACCGATTTTGAAGGAAGAAAATTTGCTACAATTAACAGTTAGTTACAGGTGGCATGCTATTCATTTATATGTAACTGGTGCAGCTCTCTACCGGAAACATAGAGAAAATATCTGAAAGTGTAAAGCAAGGTAGTTCTATTTTATTAACCAAATTGTTCATTCACCCAATGTTGATACTGGTTGGGAAAGAGAAACGAGCTTATCCAGTGAAAGTTTATGTTCTTTTAAACGTTGTAACACAACAGATTTCCAGCACAATCGTTTTCAAACTATAACTCAATAAATCATATTCACAATTAGTTTTTTCTCCTTGGAACTCTTCTGAGGAAATGAATGGGACGGTATCGAGCAAGGTCTTTGCCTAAGAACCATCCCCTCACCTGAATGGTGGAACTGAGGTGAATCCTTCAAAACCACAGTCAGAATGGCGTCAGTAGTTCTTGAACCTGGGTGACAATTCAGTGCAGATCATAAGTGAGTAACCTTAATCTTGTCCATTGAAGTAGAATACTTGTATATATTAAAATTTAATAAAATTGAAAGGAAAAAGAATGAAGGTATTCAGAATAGAACTACAGTGAAACTCATATGAATGACCATCCCTTTAAATATGCCAGTCTACACATCAGTCAATATTTTACTGATACACCTGATAAATGTATTAGAACCCTATTTAAACCGATAGTCTCTACCTCGCGAGCAGTGATCAAATTTTGGATGAAAACATGTCTTTCTTGCCTTATAAATGATCTCTTTATTATAAAAATTAATTCTTCGAGTCTGTTGAATTATTTCCTTGAATTTTGATAATTTTACGGAAGGGTTCGCTAATGGTAATCACAGATGCTGAGAGAAAGATAGTGCTTCACTCTCTTTGGGATCCTGGCTTATTAGTATTCCTTAATAGGAATGTCTTCAGCTAACCTTCACCAAAAGGTAGTTCAGGACAACGCTCACTCTGCCGATCACCAGAAAGATTTTCTTTGGATCAAATATAGATAAAACATTGTTGTACAAATATGGTATACACAGAAGTAAAAGGGTAAGTCTTTTCAAAATATCACGAGAGAACGTAAATAAACCAAGTTAGCTCTGCGATTTCAGTACCAATCCCAATCGCAAAGGCTCCGATTCCGATGGTGCGTTGATAGCATCTCAGTCAAACAAATCATTCATTTTGTAAAATCGGTTGGCAACACTGTCAATTGGAGTGCTTGGGATGGGAACACTCACAGTATTCTTATAATGTGACGAATAATGTTTATGCCAAGTTTAGTGCTGCTACGTCTAACGAAATGGGAGTAATTTGAAAGATTCTGGTTAACAACACTGCGAATTGGGGGATACTGATACCCACATTATTTTGCTATCGTATCTAATAATGTTTACGTCACTTTTAATGCAGATCGGTCTAACGGGATGGAAGCAATTTGAAATTATTGAATTTTAAAATAACTATTTAGCAATACTGACACACTGCAATAATCAAAACCGTCCGGTGACTCTGAGTTAGTATAGCCAAGGCATTTCCAAAAAACACCTCAACCACCTCTCTATGCCTTATGGTTCCCGAGATATATTTTTTGGACACGAACTGATCGACTGACGGACAGAAGGACTGAGTGGGATCATTACGACCCTTTTTGTTTGTTATCTTCGCTACTAAAAGACCTAAAAGTAAGAAACTGCCATTGACAACTCACAGAGCTAAATATTAACTTGTAAGATAACGGCCTATCACAAATCGGTCGAATGAATAAGGTAAAAAAAAGAACCGATAATTTAACACATTTAATGTATTCGCACAGCTGACTACCCAGAGAGGTTGAAATGGCTGCTTAATGGTAACTACGGTGGTAGGGAAAGTGACAAGTAAATTTAATGCATCAATTGATTAAATTGACAATTTAGGATTACAATATGTGATGGCAACATGCCAACATAGCCACAAAAAAACCGCCAAAAAAGAAAGCTGAAGACAAAGAGAGGACAAATGTGATAGATTGAATATGAGACTGATTACTGCTCTACGC